>PVKV010024418.1:0-31412 GCA_004027835.1 Alouatta palliata
TTTTTTTTTTTTTTTTTTTTTTTTTTTTTTGAGACAGAGTCTTGCTCTGTCACCCAGGCTAGAGTACAGTGAGCAATCTTGGCTCACTGTACCCTCCGCCTCCTGGGTTCAAGCGATTCTCCTGCCTCATCCTCCAAGTAGCTGGGACTATAGGAGTGCACCACTATGCGTGGCTAATTTTTGTATTTTTAGTAGTCAGGGTTTCACTGTGTTGTCCAGGCTGGTCTTGAACACCTGACCTCAGGTGATCTCCCTGCCTCAGCCTCCCAAAGTGCTGGGATTAAAGGCTTGAGCCACTTTACTCAGCCTATTTTTTTATTTTTACTTTTTGTACAGAGATGGGGTCTTGTATGTTGGCCAGGCTGGTCTCAAAGTGTTGGCCTCAGGCACTCCTGTCTTGGCCTTCCAAAGTGTTAGGATTACATACGTGAACTACCATGCCCAGCTTATAATTATAGTAACTAACACCTTATTTAATGTTTATTGTGAGCCTAATATGGTTCTAAGTGCTTATATGTAAAACAACTCTTTGAGGTAGTTATTGTATTGTTGTTATTTGCTTATGGAAAAGGAAGATGAGGCACAGAGAGATTAAATAACCTGTCTATATTTGTACAGCTAGAAAGTGGGATGGGTCGGTGATTTGAGCCCCACCAGTCCAACTCCAGAGTGTGTACTCTACTGTTGCTGAGTATGAAGGATGGAAAGACATGTACAGATTTTTTAAATATTACAACAATCAATAGGACTTGATAACTGGATGTGAGGAAGGAAGCAAAAGTAAGACAACGATGCCCCTTAATTTTCTGGCTGGGACAACTGGGAGGGCCCTGAAACGGGCTGGGGAACATCAAAGGGAAAAGCACAGGAAAGTGATGAGGCTGGGTGTGGTGCCTCATACCTGTCGTCCCTGGTGTGGATCACTTGAACCTGGGAGTTGAAAGACTAGCCTGAACAATGTGGCAAAATCCCATCTCTGCAGAAACTACAAAAATTAGCTGGGCATTATGGCTCATGCCTGTAGTCCCAGCTACATGGGAGGCTTAGGTAGGAGGATCACTTGAACTTGGGAGGTTGAGGATGCAGTGAGCCACGATCGTGCCACTGCACTCCAGCTTGGGTGACAGAGCAAGACCATGTCTAAAACAAACAAACAAACAAACAGAAAGTGATGAGTTCACTTTAGGATTCATTAATTTTGAAGCTATTTTGAGCCATTGAATAGGGAGTTGGATATTCTATTCTGAATCTTAGTGAGTGCTGGGCTAGGATTACTGATTGAGTAGCCATTAGCCTATAGGCAATGGTTGAAACCATGGGAGTAGATATCCTGTTTACTTTTTGAGCTTCTTTATAACAGGGAATAGTCTTTTAAGCTTACAGTGCTTGCTTCCTTCTTTTATTTATTTATTAAGCAAACTTTATCAGGTTCCTATTATGTACAGAGCAACTAAATTTGGAGCTGGAGATCTATATATGAATAATCTGTAAAATGTGTTTTTAAAATGCATATGATCCATCTGGAGAGATGGAAAATCAGTCACGATACTGCTGTGCATGTGTAAAATAGAAGTTTGTGCAAAGTGCAATGGAAATGTAGAGAAGAGACTGGCTGCTTATGAGACTGATGGGGAGGTGTCACAGACAAAGTAACATTTGCGTTAGATCTTAAAGAAAGATTTCCCCTTTCTTAGAAACAGGGGTTAGGGATGGGCATTCTAGGTAGAGTCAGTAGCATATGCTGAGGTAGGCAGGCCTGAAAGACCTCTGTGTCCAGGGCCGGGCACGGTGGCTCATGCCTATAATCCCAACACTTTGGGAGGCCGAGGCGGGTGGATCTCTTGAGTCTATGAGTTTGCTGCCAGTCTGGGTAACATGGCAAAACACCATCTCTACAAAAAATGCAAAAATTAGCCAGGCATAGTGGTACATACCTGTAGTCCCAGCTGCCAGGGGGGATGGGGTGGGGGAGGGGGTACAGTGCTAAGTACACCTGCCTGACAGGAAGAATACAAAGCAGGTGACGGGTGTATTGTGAAGGGCCCTATGTGTTCATAACCTGTAGTTAGTATTTGATCCTAATGTTAGTGGGGAAACAGTGGAGGGACTTGATATAATCATATTTATAGTTTTTCTCCAAATCCCTTCTTTGATTTTTTCAAGTAGGCTTCTAATTGTTTTCTTTTTAACCCTTCTTCCTGCACACTGAAGGCTTCCAATTTTTAAGGTCAGTTGTTTCTCTTAGTGACCAAAATAAAAACAAAATAAGTTTCCCCATACTTGGTCTACTTCAGGATAGATACTCTGTTCTCAGTGTCTGAACTCAGCTTTCAGTTACTTGAGTTTAGTCAAGAATTTGTTGAAAGCAGTTATCCTGTGTGTGTTCTCCTCCTCCTTTCAGTCAGCAGTTCTCTTCCTTTGGTGCAGTTCATATACCTGCTCTTTTTGATGTTGCCACAAATACTTCGTCTAGGTTTACTGCTCACTTGGCATTTGTTTGGTTTTCATGACCAGGAAAGTTTAAAAGAACCATGACAACCATGTTTACTTTTTTTCTGGGTTTGACCTTGATTTCAGCATGGAGCTAGCTGTCCCTGATACCTTGGCATAAAAGGGAAAATCTTTCATTGTAATTTGCTGGTTAAAAGTTCCCAGAATAAGGTTACTCAGTGGGCTTGCAGAAGCCTGAGGGGAAACTCTGACTAGTTGAGGTGACACAGTCAACGCTTTCTCCATACAGGCCTGCAGAGATTTCCTCATGTTAGCCCAGACCCATAGTAAAAAATGGCAAAAGTCGCTACAGTACGAAAGAGACCAGCGTATCCGACTGGAAGAGACCCTTGAGCAGCTGGCAAAGCAGCATAATCACCTGGAGAGGGCCTTCCGAGGAGCCACGGTGCTGCCGGCAAACACTCCTGGCAGCGTGGGTTCTGGTAAAGGTAAGATGCTTAGTTCTCAGGTAGCCTGGTCTGAGGTGAGCCAAATGGTTTTCTGTAGTTGATAGAAGAACTCAAAACTCTCCACAGTCAATGACTCGTGTGAAATGGAATTGGAACCATTGATTTATTCTGGATTTCCACTGCTTTTTTACCAGTTTTTGCATGTTTATGGTTAGTATTTAAAAGAACTTGCTATATCAGACATTTGGTAAAGATAACTAAAGCCAACAAATGGGGCTTTTCTTCTTGTAGATCAGTGCTGCTCTGGCAAAGGAGACATGAGTGATGAAGATGATGAGAATGAATTTTTTGATGCACCTGAGATCATCACCATGCCTGAAAATTCGGGCCACAAGTAAGTTATCCTTGATTATTGAAGAAAATAAACATATCTGGCCATCAAAAGGTTAGAAACATTTCAGTCAGAGTATTATCATTGTCAGTACTCAATCTGGGCCCTTTTCTCCTTTTTGTTCTTCTTTTTTATCTCAAGATCTGTTTGTAGAATGGGCCCTTTTTCTTAAGTAAGTGAATAAGTGTCAGCTTTTTTACATGAACAAATTCTCCAGAATATTTAAATTCACTCATATTCTAAACATCATCATTTGATCACCCGTCAATAAATTTATACAGTGTACTTGGCATTCTGCTTTGTAAAGAAATGTCCAGAACCAAACTCTGGTTCTGGTCTTTGTTCTAATTCTCCTGTGTTTCTCATCCATACAGACGTACTGGCAGCAATATCAGTGGAGCCAGCAGTGACATCAGCCTTGATGAACAGGTAACTCTTACATGGGAGTTATCAGAGGTGAGGGATGTGGGTTATAATTCCCAAGGATTTTTTTTTTTTTTTGTGAAGTGCTAAGAGAAACTGACTTTTTTTTTCTTTTTTTAGCACGGGGGAAGGGAAGGTTATAAATTCCAGGTTTTCTGTTCTTTGTGGGTGGTTGAATGGCTTTGTTTTTGCTCTCAGTACAAGCATCAGCTGGAGGAGACCAAAAAGGAAAAGAGAACCAGAATACCATACAAGCCAAACTATAGCCTCAATTTATGGAGCATCATGAAGAACTGCATTGGAAAAGAACTCTCTAAGATCCCCATGCCGGTAAGGTTCTTGCACACTGGGGCTGCTGCTGCGAGAAGTTCCTCTCAAGCCTCAGTGATACGAGTGCTGATATGACAGCTCCACCCACTCGTGTGGCATTTTGTGGCATGGTCTTTTTTACCTTTATAGTCATAAAATGTTCCTTAAATTTAGCTGCTTTAATTTTGGCTCTGGATCTGATATGTTCCCAGATCACCTAGAATCAGATGTACTTGTTCAGTAACAGTTATTTGTGAGCAAATTCCTAAGCTGGATGCACTGGGAACATGCAAAGATAAATACATCATAGTTTCTGTTTTCAAGGAGCATGTAGTTTAAAAGAGACAGACATGTAAACAGGTAGAAAACATTATTTTCTGTGATAGTGTTATAGAAAATACCACACAGACAAAGGCTTAGGGAACACAGAAGCAAAAATCGTTCATTCAAACCGAAAGATGAGGACCATCTCTATGGCAAAGATGGTGTTTGGGCTGACCTCCCTGCCCCGAGTCATGTCTTCCTCCAATCTGTCCACACTGTTGTCAAAGTAATTTTTGAAAAATGGCAAATGTAGACATGTCAGTCCTCAGCTTAAAATCCTTTACTGGATCTTCACTGCTTTGAGCATAGTCCAGATTCCTTAGAGGGCTTGATACTTCCTCCCCATGGGCAAGGCTACACCCATACACATCCTGAGTTCTAGTCATAAGGGCTACCTTCAGGCATCTTGTCTTTTCCTTCAGGGCATTTGTACACACTGCTCTTACTGCCTGGACGTTCGTCAGTTCCCTATCAATGCTTGCCACTTTTTTTCTGCTGTGGCTAATACCCTTTTCTTGAGGATGCAGCTATAGTGTGTCTTTTTCAGCAAACTTCTTCCAGTGTATCCTGTCAGGATGAAATGTCTCTCCTTTGTGTTCCAGCAAGTTCCACTGTTTATGTCTGGGCATAGACAGGGTGTATCACTGCTGGTTCATTTCACAGGCATTTTCTGGATGCTACTGTTTGGCTGGTGTTGCACTAGTTTTCAGTTGGGAATAGAAGATATAGGTTTAATTTATTAAAGAAACAAATTCATGGGGCCAGCTCTGGGCTAGGGAGGGCAAAAATAAAAAACAAACAATCAAATTCAAAACATGTTAGTTTAAGCCAGGGATCCACACACTAAGGCCCTCAGGCCAACTCTGGCTGCCATCTAAGAAGCATAATAGTTTGTGATGTGAAAATTAGATGAAATTCAAATGTTAACATCCATGAAGTTTTATAGGAACATGGTGATACTCTTTCACTTACATATCATCTGCGGCTGCTTTCATCCTACAACAGCAGTGTTGAGTGGTTGTGACAGAGACCATATGGCCCTCAAAGCCTAAATATTTACTATCCAACCCTTTGCAGAAAAAGCTGTCAACCTCTGCCTTAAACAAATGTTGGCTTACTTCATTATTATGTTCAAGCCCAGAATTAGGTGGTCCAAGGCTAGTACCATCCTCTGTGGTGTCAGGACCAGGCTTTTTTCTATCCTGGTGCTCTGCTGCCTATGGCCTCAGTCCACCAGTCCGAAGTGGTTGCTCCAGCTTGAGTCACCAGAGCCTCATTCCAGCCAGCTGGAAAATGGAAAAAGAGGAAGGGCTCTACCTTTTAAGGGTGCTTCCTGGCTGGGTGCAGTGGATCATGCTTGTAATCCTAGCACTTTGGGAGGCTGAGGCAGGTGGATCACTTGAGGTCAGGAGTTCAAGACGAGCCTGGGAAAAACGGTGAAACCCTGTCTCTACTAAAAATACAAAAATTAACTGGGCATGGTGTTTTGCACGCCTGTAGTTCCAGGTGCTTGGGAGGGTGACGCAGGAGAATCGCTTCGACCCAGGAGGCAGAGGTTGCAGTGAGCTGAGATGGCACCACTGCACTTCAGCCTGGGTGACAGAGCTACACTCTGTCTCAAAAAAAACAAAAAGATGCTTCCTGGAAGTGGTATAGATGACTATCACTTAAATCTGTGTGGCTAAAACTTAGCTATATGGCCACAGCTAGCTGGAGAAAAGGCTAGAAATGAAGACTTCTGTTCTGGATGGCATGACCTTTTGAAAAATTACGGGTTCTACCAGCTGTAGAAGAACGGAAGAATGGATAGTGGGGATGGGCAAGTGGCTACAGATTTTGTCCACAGCCAGCCACTTAGCATACAGAAATACAGAAAGCATTCTCCCTACCCTCTTGAAGCTATGATCCAGTGTGTGATTTCTTCATACACTGTGTTCTTGTAATCAGGGACTACGTCTTGATGGTCTTTATATTCTTGATGCTTAGCCCTGTGCCTGGCATATATAAATCATTCAGCAAATGTTGAAGTAATTAACTGGGTCTCAGAAAACAAATAGGTTTATATATAAGTATGTAGGTTTTTTTGTTAGAAAAGTATTGGGCTTGGTACAGCCCAACACTTGGGAGGCTGAGGCAGGAGGATTGCTTGAGCCCAGGACTTGAAGACCAGTCTGGGCAACGTGAGGAGACCCTATCTCTACAAATAATAAAAAATTCGGGCACAGTGGCTCATGCCTGTAATCCTAGCCCTTTGGGAGGCCAAGGTGGGTGAATTACCTGAGCTCAGGAGTTCAAGACCAGCATGGGCAACATGATGAAACCCTGTCTCTACTAAAATGCAAAAAACTAGTGGGGCATGGGTGTGTGCCTGTAGTCCCAGCTACTCGGGATGCTGTGGCATGAGAACGGCTTGAACCCTGGAGGCAGAGGTTGCAGTAGTCAAGATGGTGCCACTACGTTCCAGCCTTGACAACAAAGTGAGACTCTGTCTCAAAAATAATAATAATAATAACAATAAGTTAGCCAGGCCTAGTAGTACGTGCCTGTAGTCCCAACTATTTGGGAGGCTGGAGTGGGAGGATGACTTGAGCCCAGGAGGTTAAGGCTACAGTGAGCCATGATCACACCACTGCACTCCAGCCTGGGTGACAGAGTGTGACCCTGTCTCAAAAAAAAAAAAAAAAAAAAAAAAAATGAATCTTCAGATAGCAAAAGGCCCTGAGTAAGCCTTAAGATAAACCTAAAATATTAAAAATTAGTAGGGGCTTGAAAAGAAACTCTACTTGCCTAGAGTATTAGGTGCCTTGAAGGGAATAGTAGGAAAGTAGACTGGAAGGGCATGTCAGAAGTCACAGAAATTTAGTTTCTGCTTAAAAATAGCTTCTGGTGCCGGACATGGTGGCTCACGCCTATAATCCCAGCACTTTGGGAGGCCAAGGCAGGCAGATCACTTGAGGTCAGAAGTTCAAGACCAGCCTGGCCGACATGGTGAAACCTCGACTCTACTAAAAATACAAAAAGTAGCTGGATGTGGTGGTGCGCACCTATAATCTTAGCTACTCAGGAAGCTGAGGCAGGAGAATTGTTTGAACCAGGAGGTGGAGGTTGCAGTGAGCCGAGATCGCACCACTGCACTCCAGCCTGGACAACAGAGTGAGACTTCATCTCAAGAAAAAAAAAAAAAAAAGAGTTTCTGGGTCTAGGTGACTTCTCTGTCCTCCTTTACCCAAGTTCCTTGTTCACACTGCCTTTAGGAATGTACAGTCCTGTACCTGTTTGCCTGCAGATCAAGTCCTCACCCTTCCCCTACTCTGCACTGTGACACAGGAAAACTAATCTTTCTAGGCAGTGTTTTTTCAGGCTTCCATGGCTGCTGGAGTCTGGGCTTCACTAAGGCAAGACACCAGCAGGAGGTTGTAGCCATGGGAAGTCTCTCCTTCTATGCCCTCTTGAGTGGTGCTGTGGCAGCATTTATGTGGCTCTAGTTTTCACTGGACAGGCCTCCCCCACCTTGATGTTTTACATTCTCCTGATCCTCCTCTCTCGGACCTCCACCTCTGGGCTGTAGTAATACCACTGCTTCTCCCCATCTCTTCACCCTACCGATGGTTATGGCTTCCTGCTGCTGCTAATCTCTGGGTTGTCTTTTATTTTGGCTGCCCAATTCTTCATCACTGTAGAATTCCCTGCTTTCTTCCACTTTAAATATTCAGATTTATTTATTTCCCTGCTTGGCTTTTGAGTAATAAAATCATCATTATAAAAAGTCTGTCACTTTTGGAGAAATGGGTTGTTGGTGGGCAAGGCTGTGTGTGTGTGAAAAGCAGTAACAGTTTAGCGATGTGCTGATTCGAGTCCCACGCACTGCTGGTATGTCTAGTAGCCACCCGTGGAGTACACTGCCCATCCCCAGTTTTCTGCAAAATGTATGGAAATGTTACTTCATGTTGCCTGAAATTCTGCCATTGAGAGATTTTGTTGGGTGTAGTTCATAAGTTCCGTCTTTAAAAAGACTCGAGGATTAGGGCTTTATCAGCCCGCCACCCCTCTGTGTGCATTCATGTCGTCATACTCCTCACCTCTCAGTGTAGAGAAGAGGACTCTGGAGTGCGGCACACTGTTTTGGTAGGTCCTGTTTCTCAAAGGATGAGTGTTCTAATGTTGGTCTTGTGGCTCCGTGTTCACTGGAAAATGTTCACAGAGAAACATTTGGGGTGTTTCTCAGAGAAAAACGCTCTAGTTTATTATTATCATCTTGAGATAGGGTTTCGCTCTGTTGCCCAGGCTGGAGTACAGTGGCATGATCTTGGCTCACTGCAACCTCTGCCTCCTGGGCTCAAGCCATCATCACACCTCAGCTTTCCAAGTAGTTGGGACTACAGGTACGCACCACCACACCCTGCTAATTTTTGTATTTTTTGGAGATATGGGGTTTTGCCATGTTGCCAAGGCTAGTCTCAAACTCCTGAGCTCAAGCAATCCACTCACCTCAGCCTCCCAAAGTGCTGGGATTATAAGCATGAACCACCACTGCTGGCCAAGTTTATTACTTTTAAAAATGTATAAATGCATAGAAACAAATGAAAAATGTTAATGGGGTGATGTCATTTCAAGAAATTTTTCCTTGATACTTTGTTTTCAAAGGTTTTTACAGATAAAAATTATACGATGTTAATTTCACAACTGAGGGAGAATAGCAAATATTAGGGTAATACGTAGCTCAGAGATTGGTGGGTACGAGGGTGAACAAAAATGCCGGAAGAGGTGGGATATCAGAAAGAAAAATGTTGTTTTTGTTTATTTCTTTAACTAAAGTGTTGCTTAAGACCAGAGCATTCACTAGAAAGGAATTTTTTTCTTTCTTCTTTTGTTATCTGAACTTAGAACTCAGGCTAATAATAGTTAGACTTGTTCATCTACATTGTTGATTAAATAAGCTTTATGGGCTAAAGCTTTATGGAAGCTGATTTGTTTCATAGCAAATTTTTACATAGTAAAATCAATTAAAATGTCAAATAGTTGGCCAGATATGGTGGCTCATGCCTGTAATCCCAGCACTTTGGGAGGCTGAGGCAGGCAGATCACGAGGTTAGGAGATTGAGACCATCCTGGCTAACACGGTGAAACCCCGTCTCTACTAAAAAATACCCAAAAAATTAGCCAGGCATGGTGGCACACACATGCAGTCCCAGCTACTCTGGAGGCTGATGGAGAATCGCTTGAATGTGTGAGGCGAAAGTTGTGGTGAGCTGAGATTGCGCCACTGCACTCCAGCCTGAGTGACAGAGTGAGTCTCTGTCTCAAAAAAATAAAAAAAGTTCAAACAGTTAATTTAGAAGCTGACTTTTTGGGGGAGTAGAGGGGTGGGGAGCATCAACAACATTTCTCGCTCCCTGCCCCTCCACTCCCCAGTGGGTAGCAAAGGGTCTGGTACCTACGGGTACTCCATAAATATTTGTGGAGTGAGTAAGTGAATAAATGAATGAATGAACATCTCCCACCACAGCAGCCCCCAACCCACCCCTCCTCCCCCCCACATACATATACACATAGGCTTGCTTCATCCAGTACTTGTGTGCCCTAAGCTGGCTTCAAAATTAGAAAGGTAAGGGCTTGTACAGCCCCCTCACAACCCCCATCATAAACACTTCACTCCCAAAAACACAATTATCCAGCCTTGGAGAAGAAATCAGAATCCTGGCCTGATGGAGAATTGAACTGAGACTTGGCAGTTGTTTGTCCAGGGAGGAAGCTAACTTTTATAACTAGTCAGGATACAGCTGTACTTATAATTTACTACTGTTTCTTTCATTCTTCAAGAATTTTAAATACCTGACTTCCTCTCTGGGTATACTTGTGCTAAAATACATTACATTTCTTTTTTTTAACTTATTCATCCAACACCTATTTGATGATGATCTTCTATGGGCCAAGCACTGATGGATCTTGGGTACGTAGCACTCAACAGAAGAGACATGGTTTCCATCTCAAAGAGCTTACAGTTAGTGAAATGAAAACAGTGATTTCTGCCACTCAACAGACATGAACAGTTAACAAGGCGAATGGGTTGCTTGTGGGTTAAATATTAGAGCTGCTCAACTGAGGAAAGTCCTTTTTTCCCAGTGATTTATATCCTCAACTGCAAAAAAATTAAACTGTCTCTTAGAGATGTGTGGGCAGAGTTTTTATGTCTGTTCTTTTCCTCACAGGTGAACTTTAATGAGCCCTTGTCCATGCTTCAGCGCCTTACTGAAGATCTGGAATACCATGAGCTGTTAGACCGAGCTGCAAAGTGTGAGAATTCTCTAGAACAGCTTTGTTATGTTGCAGCTTTCACCGTGTCCTCTTACTCCACTACTGTCTTCCGCACCAGTAAGCCATTCAACCCACTGCTTGGAGAGACCTTTGAGCTGGACCGATTAGAGGAGAATGGGTATCGATCTCTCTGTGAGCAGGTAAAGGAACCTCAGGACCATAACACATTTCCTTTCTGAAGGAAGAGATGATTTTTGTTTAATGTCCTGGGTCTTAATGTTTGCCGAAATTTCTGGTCCCTCTCATCCCAGGTTTCATTATTTTTTTTCAGAACTTCAGCACTGGTGACCCTGAAGGTTCTGGGATTCACCTTCTGTTGTGGGTGTAAAAATGTCAAGTGTGAATTTTGGGTGTTTCTCACCAATTTATAGGCAGTATCTTTTCCTTCTCTTTTCTGCCCTCTTAATTTGAACCTGATTTCTTCAAGGTGAGTCATCATCCCCCTGCTGCTGCACACCATGCTGAGTCCAAAAATGGCTGGATATTGCGTCAGGAAATCAAAATCACCAGCAAGTTTCGAGGCAAATACCTCTCCATTATGCCCCTCGGTAAGGCTACCATCTTTGTCAGAATTAATGCTACTGGAATGAAAGGTTTTCTGGCATGATGGAGGAGGTCACTGGCTCTCGAGTCAGGAGACAGGAGGTCTGATTCGGGCACTGACCCTCACTAACTGACTTGGGGCAGGTATTTAACTCTTCAGCTATCAAATGAGCATGGAGGCTAGAACCTCTTTAAGAAGCCATCTAGGGGCCGGGTGCAGTGGCTCACGCCTGTAATCCCAGCACTTTGGGAGGCCGAGGCAGGCGGATCACGAGGTCAAGAGATCGAGACCATACTGGTCAACATGGTAAAACCCCGTCTCTACTAAAAATACAAAAAAAATAGCTGGGCGTGGTGGTGCGTGCCTGTAGTCCCAGCTACTCGGGAGGCTGAGGCAGGAGAATTGCTTGAACCCAGGTGGCGGAGGTTGCAGTGAGCTGAGGTCGCGCCACTGCACTCCAGCCTGGCACCTGGTGATGGAGTGAGACTCTGTCTCAAAAAAAAAAAAAAGAAGCCATCTAGTCATAAATTCTTTATCCTTTTAGCTATATTTAATGCATCTTTAAGTACTATTTAGAACACGAATTCTAGCATGCACTTTAAAAAAATTCTGTCTTTTAACTGGTGGTGTTTTCCTCCTTACTCTAGCAATCAGGTTCTCTATGTAAATCAGAACTAATGATTGCAAGGTTAGGTTTCTCAGCTAATCCCTCCCCTTTCTTCTCTCCTTCCTCCCCTCTTTCTTCCTCTGTCTGATGGGTTAGGTATCATTTATGTAATGGCTGAATTCTAGGTAAGTGAAAATTTATTTTTAAAAGATCTTATTTGGGGCCAGGCATGGTGGCTCACGCCTGTAATCCTAGCACTTTGGGAGGTCAAGGGAGGCAGATTGCTTGAGCTCAGGAGTTCAAGACCAGCCTGGGCAACATGGTGAAACCCATCTCTACTAAGAATACAAAAAGTTAGCTGGGCGTTGTGGCACGCATCTGTAGTCTCAGCTACTCAGGAGGCTGAGGCACAAGAATTGCTTAAACCTGGGAGGTGGAGGTTGCAGTGAGCCAAGATCGCACCATGGTACTGCAGCCTTGGCTACAGGGTGAAACTCTGTCTCAAAAAAAAAAAAAAAAAAAAGCAAAGACTGTTATTGTATTGCAAGTTAATTTTGTTTCAGGATCAGTCCTGGAAATGGAATCCTGATATACAGTGTTAGAGATCCTATACCTTAGAAGAAATCTGATTATTCAAAAAGTGTAATAGAGTTTCTCACTGCTTTCTTAAACTAGAGCAACCATGTTTGGCTGTGTACCGAAGAGTAAAAGCTGCTCTAGAGAAACCGATCAAAGCACAAAGCAATTAGAGAAACCAAGTAGCTCCCAAAAGACAGAGCCGACAGTAATTCCCTGAGCTCCTGATGGCCTTCCATTTCCAGGTTCTAGTCTTTCATGAGGCATAGCTACAGTTCTTAAATATTGCAATACAGGCTGCTTCTTTAATGAATTCACCCTCGCTCAGAAACACAAAATGCAGCAAACATAGTGCAAACTAGAAATTAGCCAGAAAAAAATCCAGAAATGTTTTGTAAAATATGTAAAGGGAGAAAAGAAACTGCACTGTTACCTCTAATTTCATGATTAATATGCAGAAAGTCCTTAAATGAAAAGGAGACCAAGTTATACATCAGTATTGATCTTTACCAAGGACTTTTAAAAAGCTTCTACATGCTTAATTGTCTTTGCAGCTAATACTTCTGAATTTTCAGAAGTATTAGGTTAAGAGTAGTAAATGCCTGGGATGTTCACCTTTGATTGCGGAATCTGGGTGTCAGTGGCCATACTGCAGTGTGACATTTCACCATGGAGAAGAGTTTCAGAGCCCCTTTGAGGATCTCTAAAGGGATGAATTATATTTCATTCCATGTATGGTTATGTATAGTCAGCCCTCCATTCCTGGGTATTCTCCATTCATGGATTCAACCAACCTTGAGTTGAAAATACTGGAGACTGAGCATAGTGGCTTATGTCTGTAATCCCAGCACTTTGGGAGGCCAAGGCAGGCAGATCACCTGAGGTCAGGAGTTTGAGACCAGACTGGCCAACATGGTGAAACCCTGTGTCTGCTAAAAATTAGCCAAGCATGGTGGTGGGCACCTGTAATCCCAGCTACTCGGGAGGCTGAGGCAGGAGAATTGCTTGAAGCCAAGAGGTAGAGGTTCCTAGCTGAGATCACACCATTTCACTCCAGCTTGGGCGACAAGCAGAACTCCAGATCAAAAAAAAAAAAGAAAAAGAAAATACCTGGGGGGGAAAAATAATAAAAAATAATGATACAAAAAAAGACCAGAAAAAATAGTATAATACCTATTTATATAGCAATTTATATTGTATTATAATTAATCTAGAGATGATTTAAAGTATATGAGGGAGATGATGTGTATAGGTTATATGCAGATACTCTGTGCCATTTTAGATAAGTGACTTGACCAGATTGTGGCATCTGCAGGGTGTTCTGGAACCAACCCCCCACAAACACCAAGGGAAGACTATTCGTTTAAAAGATAACAGTCAACTTAACTAATGACATACTGTGCATTTTCTTTATAATTTGACTAATCTAAATTTCTTTAAGGAATTAATAACTAGATGAACAAAGTACAGATGGTGGATCTAATTTTTTTTCTAATTTTTAGTAATTTGTTAAGATCTAAAATCTAAAACATTGCTCTTATCCTAGGGAAACTTCATTTTAAAAATAAGAGAAAAACAAAATTAAAAAGAAAGAAATTGATAGCATTGGCATTCCTATGGTTATTTAAGAATTTGGATCACCAGGATATGTTAAGTTCCTCCACATATTAGCTACTTAACTGAGTACCTGCCATGTGGTGGGTGTGGTTCTCAGAGTTTGGGAAATGTAAGTGAACAAAACAAATCCCATTCTTCATGGGGAGATTGGAAAGAATTGACTTAGTGATAGGAAGCTGAATATAGAAATCTAAAGAATGGAATTTCTAGACATTTGCCCTGGGTATGGCTGTATTTAACATTTTTTGGGTCAGTGACTTGGAAGGTGAATGATGCAGTGAAATTTTTACAAATAGCACTCAATTCTCAGAGAGAAAATTATTGTTAAGCCAGTAGATACAACTGAAGAAAAATATATGGACAGGGTTGTGAGTGAGTGAGCAGATAGATGACTCCAATGTATTCAACATAAAGTAATGCTTCTAGGGAAAAGTAGTTCAAACTTTTATGTTGATAATTAAAGTAGCATTTGTTGAGTGCTCATTATGGGTCAGACATTGATACAAGTGCTTTTCACGCATTAACGCATACAGGCCCAACAGTAATTCTATGAGATAGACACCTTTATTGCCATTTTTTAAACAAAGAAAACTAGGCATAGATAGGTTAGGTTGTCAGAGTCAACTTAACCAGCTAGTATGTGAGCTGAGTTGAGGCAATCTGGCTTCAGGGACCACTGTCATTACCACTAGGCTGTACTGAAAAGGAGAGACTACAAGCCATCAGTTATAGTTATGGCACAAAAAGGACACTGAAGATACCAGCCCAGTATTCTCACTGAGGTCTGACAAGACAAAGCAGTTTTAAGGTTATTTGGTAGCAGGACAACTTTGTACAAAATTATGGTTCTGTTAACTCTACTTTGAAAAAGTCATAGCCGTGACTGGAGAAAATCAAATACAGAGCATTGAAAGTGCCTAAAGATATTTGGGGGCAGTGGCAATGAGTTTGAGTCTCCCTATAAACTAGGCTAAAAGAAAATCAAATACAGAGCATTGAAAGTGCCTAAAGATATTTGGGGGCAGTGGCCAATGCGTTTGAGTCTCCCTATAAACTAGGCTAAAAAGTTTAGAAACCTTGCCATTTAGAAAGAAGAATGCTTCTAGAAAATATAACAAGTTTGCAAAATAATGAAGACTGTCGTAAGGGGCAAATATGACTTTCTTCATCGACTTCTGGGATATGGAAACTAGCTGGTATGCTTGAAGTTTAAAAAGATGCATTTATTTATGTATTTTTATTTTTTTTTATTTTTATTTTTTTTAAGTTTCAGCAAAATAATTTTATTTCCTATCATGTGGTAACATATACATCCAATATGTGTTCACCTTACACATCTATTCACAAGTACTTCCAAATGACAACAGCTTTTATATTTAAGCATGTGCTAAAAGTTATCTTAGTTGAGATATGAAAAATGCTTTAGATGGATAACATTCTGAGTATATTGGACTGGTCAGGTCGCAGCAGAAGTTACTTTAGTTAGATGAGTTCTACAAATTTAAAGCTTTGAAAAGCTACTACTTTTACATCGAATACATCCAGATGAATACGATGCAGCAATATCAGCTTGTATTCCAGAGAAATCTCATTAATTTTTCTGTTGATGGAACCACTTATCCACATCTGTTGGTACTGTGCAGGCAGATTCACAGGGTGGTGGTAAAGCATCCACAATGGCTCTGGCAGCATCAGCATCACACTTGAAGGGGCTCTCAGACACAGTTGTATTCATGCAACTAATTCCTTTTCCATCTGTTTTCTTAGTCACTAATGCTTTCCAGTGGTCGTGAGTGCTTTTAATAATATCAATTGCAAAGTCCTTATCTTTAAATTCTGCATTAAAAGCAAACTCATTTTCTGGTTTTCTATCAGGAACCTTATACCTTCTAAACCAGTCCACAGTAGCTTCTAAGTAGCCAGGTTTCAGCCGTTTGACATCGCTGATATCATTATAATTGGCTGCATCAGGATCATCCACATTAATGGCAATGACTTTCCAGTCGGTTTCCCCTTCATCAATCATAGCCAATATGCCTAGAACTTTCACGCCAATTATTTCACCTCTTGCACATACCTTGCCTCCAATTTCACACACATCAGTTGGGTCATTGTCACCACAACAGCCAGTATGTTTATCATTGTGCCCTGGGTCTTCCCAAGTCTGAGGGATGGCACCGTAGTTCCAGATGTAGCCTTTATATGGGAACAAATTCGCAACATAACGAAGTTTTCCTTTTTCACATCTTGTTTAATGGGGTTTAAAGGGTCCTTTGTTGCAATCTCCATTTTTGCATTAGACCAGCGTGGTACTTCAACTACCATGTGGAACACATCCTTATCTGCATAAATTGGAATATCATGAAATGGAGATATGTATTGTCCTTTCTCATTTTTGAGGAAGACTCGGTACTCCAGGGAGAAGGGCGCGGCGCGCTCCTCGCTGCTGAAGCCGCTCATGGTGCCGGAGTCCAGTAGCCGCAGTTGCCACCGTATTTATTTTTATTTTGAGACAGAGTCTCACTCTGTCACCCAGGCTGGAGTTCAGTGGCACAATCTCTGCTCATTGCAACCTCTGGCTTCCTAGGCTCAAAAGATTGTCCTGCCTCAGCCTCCCAAGTAGCTTGGATTACAGGTGCCCCCCACCACACCTGGCTAATTTTTGTATATTTAGTAGAGATGGGGTTTCACCATGTTGGCCAGGCTAGTCTCAAACTCCTAATCTCAGGTAATCTACCTGCCTTGGCCTCCCGAAGTGCTGGGATTACTGGCATGAGGCACCACTGCGCCTGGCCGAAAAGATACATTTAAATAAGACTGTTGGCCCAGATGCAGTGAATCATGGCTATAATCCCAACACTTTGGGAGGCCAAGGCAGGAGGATCACTTGGGCCCAAGAGTCTGATACCAACCTGGGCAACATAGGGAGACCCCATCTCTACCAAAAAAAAAAAAAAAAAATTATGCTTTGACAATCTTTTCCTTTCAGCATTTTGCATATATCATCCCACTGCCTTCTGGCCTCCATGACTTCTTTTTCTTTTTATCCTTTTTCCAGTTTTTTTCCCTTCTATTTTATTTATTTATTTATTTATTTATTTTTGAAACAGAGTCTCGTGCTATCACCCGGGCTGGAGTGCAGTGGCGTGATCTCAGCTTACTACCACTTCTGACTTCCGGGTTCTAGTGATTCTCCTGCCTCAGCCTCCCAACTAGCTGGGATTACAGATTCTTGCCACCACGCCCAGCTAATTTTTGTTGTTGTTTAGTAGAGATGGGGTTTCACTATATTGGCCAGGCTGGTCTCAAACTCCTGATCTCTTGATCCACCCGCCTTGGCCTCCCAAAGTGCTGGGATTACAGGCATGAACCACTGCATCTGACCTATTTTATTTTATTTTTTTGAGATGGAGTCTCACTCTGTCACCCAGGCTGGAGTGCAGTGGCGTGATCTGGGTTCACTGCAGCCTCTTGCTCCTGAGTTCACCCGATTCTCCTGCCTCACCCTCCTGAGTAGCTGGGACTACAGGCATGTACCACCACGCTTGGCTAATTTTTATATTTTTAGTCGAAATGGGGTTTCACCATGTTGGACAGGCTGGTCTTGATCTCCTGGCCTCAGGTGATCCACCGCCTCAGCTTCCCAAGTGCTGGGATTACAGGCGTGAGCCACCGTGCCTGGCCTCCCGTTTTTTAATTGTAAAACACACATAACATAAAATTTTGCACCTTAGCCATTCTTAAATGTACTGTTCAGTGGTATTAAATACATAATGTTGTGCAACCATCACCACCCTCCATCTCATTTTTTTTTTTTAATTTGAGACCAAGTCTTGCTTGCTCTCTCACCCAGGCTGGAATGCAGTGGCATGATCTCAGCTCTCTGCAACCTATACCTCCCACGTTCTAGTGATTCTCAAACCTCAGCCTTCCAAGTTGCTGGGATCACAGGCATCCACCACCACATCTGACTAATTTTTGTGTTTGTTTTAGTAGAGATGGGTTTTCACCATGTTGGCAAGGCTGGTCTCGAACTCCTGACCTCAAGTTGATCTGCCCGCCTTGGCCTCCCCAAAGTGCTCATATTACAGGCATGAGCCACCGCACCCGGCCAAAAAATAAATTTCTATTCTCCCTCCCCAAACCCGGGCACCCACCATTCTACTCTCTTTCTCTGTTTTAACTACTTTAAGTACCTCCTTTAAATGGAATCATAGTAGTTTTTGTCTCTTTGTTACTGGTTTGTTTCACCTAATGTAATATCATCAAGGTTCATCCATGTTGTAGCAAATGTCAGAATTTCCTTTCATTTTAGGGCTGAATAATAATTATCCCATTGAGTGTATGTACTACATTTTGCTTACCCATTCATCTGTTGATGGACTCTTGGATTGCTTTCATGTTTTAGCTATTGTGAATAATACTGCTGTGAACATAGATGTACAAATATCTTTTCATCTTTTTGCCTAACGTCTTAAGAAAAAAAATGTTTAAAGACGAATATCTCTTTAAGACCCTGCTTTCAGTTCTTTGTAATATATACCCGGAAATGGAATTGCTGGATCACATGGCAATTATATTTTTAATTTTTTGAGCAAACTACCATACTGTCTTCGACAGTGGCTATACATTCCCACCAGCAGTGCACAAAGGTTCCAGTTACTCCATATCCTTGCCAACACTTTTAAAAAATGTATCATAGCTATCCTAACGGATGTGAAATAGTATCTTATTATGGTTTGACATGCAAATGACTTGAATAGATATTTCTCCAAAGATATACAAATGATAAAGATTCATCCATGAACCTTTTTTTTAGAGTACATAAAAAAGTGTTGTTGAGCACTTTTTTGTGTACTTATTTATCATTTGTATATCTTTGGAGAAATTTCTATTCAAGTTCTTCCCCCTTTTTTTTTTTTTTTGAGATGGTGTCTCACATTGTCACCCAGTCTGGAGTGCAGTGGTGCAGTCTCGGCTCACTGGAACCTCTGTCTGTTGGGTTCAGGTGATTCTCCTGCCTCAGCCTCCAGAATAGCTGGGATTACAGGCCCCCTGCACCACACCCGGCTACTTTTTTTGTATTTTTAGTAGAAACGGGGTTTCACCATGTTGTTCAGGCTGGTCTTGAACTCCTGACCTCAAGTGATCCACATGCCTTGGCCTCCCAAAGTACTGGGATTACAGGCATGAGCCACCACACTCGGCCTCCTTTGCCTATTTTTGAATTGATTTTTTTTGTTGTTGTTTTTCTGTTGTTGTTGAGTTTTAGGAGTTCTCTATATATTCTAGATATTAATCCCTTATCAGATATATGATTTGCAAATATTTTCTACCGTTCTAGAGGCTGCCTTTTTACTCGGTTGCTATTGTCCTTATTGCATAAAATTTTTTAATGTTCAGGAGGTCTGTGTTGTCTTGTTGCCTCTGCTTTTGGTATCATATCCAAGAAATTATTGCCAAACCCAGTGTTGTGAAGGTTTTGCTCTTATGTTTTTTCCTAAGAGGTTTTTTTTTTTTTTTTTTTTGAGACGGAGTCTTGCTCTGTCACCAGGCTGGAGTGCAGTGGCGCAATCTCAGCTCACTGCAACCTCCACCTCCTGGGTTCAGGTGATTCTTCCGCCTCAGCCTCCCAAGTAGCTGGGACCACAGGCACGTGCCACCATGTCCAGCTAATTTTTTTTGTATTTTCAGTAGAGATGAGGTTTCACCATGTTGGCCAGGATGGTCTCGATGTCTTGACTTCATGATCCACCCGCCTCGGCCTCCCAAAGTGCTGGGATTACAGGTGTGATTTCTAAGAGTTTTATGGTTTTAGATCTTACATTTAGATCTTTCATCTATTTTGAATTATTTTGTACATGGTATTAGATAAAGGTCCAACTTCATTCTTTTGCATGTGGATCCATTTGTTCAGAAGAGTGTCCTGTCTCCACTGAGTGGTCTTGGCACCCTTGGCAAAAATCATTTGACCATATATGAAGGGTTTGTTTCTGGGCTCTTTCTGTTCCACTGGCCTAGGTGTCTGTCTTTGTACCAGTACCATACTTTTTAGATTACTGTAACTTTGTATTAAGTATCAAAATCAGGAAGTTTGAGTCTTCCAGCTTTGTTCTTTCTCAAGATGATTTTGGCTATTTGTGGTCCCTTGAGATTCCATATGAATTTTAGAATAGGTTTTTCTATTTCTGCAGAAAACATCTTGGGATTTGCATAGAGATTTCATTGAATCTGTAGATTGCTTTGGGTGGCATTGACAACCTTTAACAGTGTTGAGTCTTCCAATCTGTGAGCCTAAGATGTGTTTCCATTTATTTACGTCTTCACTTTAATCTTATTTGGCAATGTTTTACAGTTTTTACTACCTTAAGTTAATTCCTAAGTGTTTGTTCTTTTTGATGCTGTTATAAGTGGAATTGTTCTTAATATCCTTTTCAGATTATTCATTGTTGATGATAATAGAAATGCACTTAATTTTTGTGTGTTGACTTTATACCCTGTTACTTTGTTGAATTCATTTATTCTATCAGGGTTTCTTTTTTTTTTTTTTTTTTTTTTGGTGGAATTCTTAGCATGTTCATAAATGAGATCATATCATCTGCAAACACAGATAACTGTATCTCTTCCTTTCCATCTTGGATGCCTTTTATTTCTCTTTCTTCCGTAATTGCCCTGGCTAGAACTTCCAGTACTGTGTTGAATAGAAGTGGTGAAAGTGGGCATCATTGCCTTTTTCTTGATCTTAGAAGAAAATCTTTAAGTGTTTCACCATTGAGTATGATATTTGCTGTGGAGTTTTCATATGTGGCTTTTATTATGGTGAGGTATTTTCCTTGTATTTCTAGCTCATTGAGTGTTTTTATTCTGAAAGGGCATTGAATTCTATCAAATGCTTTTTCTGCATCAATTGAGATGATCATGTGTGTTTTCACCCTTCATTCTGTTAATATGGTATATTACATTGATCAGTTTTTATGTGTTCAATCATCCTTGCATTCCAGGGATAAATTCCACTTGGTCATGGTGTGTAATCCTTTAAATGTGCTGCTGAATTCAATTTCCTAGTTCTTTATTGAGGATTTTTACATCACTGTTGATAAGGAATATGATATTCATCTGTAGCTTTGGTTTTTTATAGTGTCTTTGTCTGGCTTTAGGGTCAGGGAATGCTGGTCTCATAGAATGAGATGGTAGTGGAAGAGGTATTTTAGTTAAGAGATTTAGGCCAGGTGTAGTGGCTCATGCTTGTAATCCTGATACTTTGGGAGGCTGAGGTGGGAGGATTGCCTGAGCCCAGGAGTTCAAGACCAGTTTAGGCAACATAGTGGGACCCTGTCTCTACAAAAAATAAAAAAAATTTAGCTGGGTGTTGTGCATATGCCTGTAGTCCTAGCTACTTGGGAGGCTGAGGTGGGAGGATCACTTGAGCCCAGGAGGTCAAGGCTTCAGTGAACTGTGATTGCACCATTGCACTCCACTCTGGGCGACAAAGTGAGATCCTGTCTCAAAACAAAACAAAAGGGCTGAGTGCAGTGGGTCACACCTGTAATCCCAGCACTTTGGGAGGCCAAGGTGGGCAGATCACCTGCGGTCAGGAGTTCGAGACTATCCTGGCCAACATGGTGAAATCCTGTCTGTATTAAAAATACAAAAATTACCTGGGTGTGATGGCAGGTGCCTGTAACCCCAGCTACTCAGGAGGCTGAGGTAGGAGAATTGCTTGAATCCAGGAGGCAGAGGTTGCAGTGAGCTGAGATTGTGCCACTGCACTCCAGCCTGGGTGACAGAGCAAGGCTCCAGCTCAAAGAAAGAAAGAAAAAACCACAGAGATTTAGGATATGTTTAGGTGAAACAAATATTTCAAAGGTATTTGTGAAGATTAAATGAAATAATTCATAAGAGACCATAGAACCACACCTGGTACACAGCAAGTGGTCTCAGCAGAGTTGCTGTTATTACTATTATTAATGTCATTGCCTTCACTGTTGTTATCCTCATCTGCCAACTACCAAGGCTACTTTAATTTTTTTTATAAGAAACATGTCTATAAAAGGGCGGGGAACGGTGGCTCACACCTGTAATCCTAGCACTTTGGGAGGCCAAGGTGGGTGGATCACCTGAGATCAGGAGTTTAAGACCAGCCTGGCCAATATGGTGAAACCCTGTCTCTACGAAAAATACAAAAATTAGCTGGGTGTGATGGCAGGTGCTTATAACCACAGCTACTCGGGAGGCTGAGGCAGAATTGCTTGAACCCAGGAGGCAGAGTTACTTTTATTGTGTACATTTCCTAGTTTGGGTGAGTTGTTTTTATTAGCAGTTACAGAGAGAACTTAGGGTTATACTTTTACTGGAATCAACTATTTTTTTAATTTTTATTTTGTATTTTTGAGACAGAGACTCACTCTGTCACTCAGGCTGGAGTACAGTGGCATGATCTTGGCTCACTGCAACTTCCACCTCCTAGGTTCAAGTGATTCTCCCACCTCAGCCTCCCAAGTAGCTGGGAGTACAGGCACATGCCACCACACCCAGCTATTTTTTTGTATTTTTACTAGAGATGGAGTTTTACCATGTTGGCCAGGCGGGTCTTGAACTCCTGACCTCAAGTGATCTGCCCACTTCTGCCTCCCAAAGTACTTGGATTATAGGGGTGGAGCTACTGCGCCCAGCCTAGAATTGAGTATTATTAACTATATATCTTTTTAAATTTTTGATTACTCTGAATCCTCAATTATCTCTGCTGTGAAACCACTGATTTTGGTATTCACTGGAGATTGACTCATAGGAACAAGAGTCACTATATGTTTCAAGCATTTTATTAGGCAAATAAACAGACATTTACTGCACAACAGGGCGGGTTATCCCAAGTTTACAGATGATAAAACCAAGGCCTTTGAAACATTCAGAGTGCGATACTGCAATGCAGTTCTGGCACTAACCACCCAGAGTTCCCGCAGACTCCCTAAGTTAAGGGCACAGTACCCAACAAGATTGCCCTTGCTTCAGATGGCAGCAACAAGTTGGAGGCCCTAGGCCACCTGCACTTTTGGTAACTGGCTGTAAGTTCAGGAGTTCTCACAACTACCTCAGATTTGATAATTCATTAGAATGACTTAGAACTCAGGAAAGTACTCTACTTATCATTACAGTTTTATTATTCAGGGTACAAATCAGGACCAGCCAAATGAAGGGACCCATAGAGTGAAGTCTGGGAGGGTCCTGAACACAGAGCTTTGTACCATGTCACCATGGAGTCAGGGCATATCACCCTCCTGGCACATTGATATATTCACCAACCAGGAAATTCCACTGAGCTTTGGTGTCCAGAGATTTTAGTAGGGTTTCATTATTTAGGCTTGATTGCAGGATTGAATTCAATATCCAGATTCCCATTTTTCCCTGGAGGTCAGGAAGTTGAGCCAATATCAGGTGACTCAAAACCCTGTCTCTAATCACATGGTGGAGCCTAGCTTGTTCTCATCCTGAGTTATCTCATTAGCATTAGCTATCTGGGGCCCACCATGAGTCACCTCATTAGTATAAATTGTCACACAAAAAAAATTGTCAAGGCCCACCATAAACAACAGAGATACTCCTGTCACTTGGGAAATTACAAGGGCTTAAATGTCCCCTCCCAGGAACCATGAAAAAAGACAAGAAAAATTCTTCATGATACAACAAAGGGTCATACATCTGATGAGGGCTAGAGCCGGAAGTGAATCCAGTTCTATCTGATTTCAAAGCCCCAGCTCTATCCACTGTTCCATTTTTACTGTTAAGGGCCTTAGATAAGTGGTTTGTTTAAGGTCACACAGCTAGTACCTAACAATAGAGCCTGGCCCCAGTACAGACTACCAGTGTGTGCTCCTTCCATAATGCAGTTACTTCATAATGCATGTTGGGGCACGTTTGACTTGTTTCTGTAAGTTTTGCAATTGTGTTGTAGAACACAGTGCCCTAGCTAAGGTATATCAGTTGCCAGTGTTTGTCATCATTTAGTTATGTTTTATTTATAGATTTTTAAAAGTCAATTGAGAAAAATTTAGTCAATACTTCCAACATTTAAGAAAGTTTAAGTCCTTTTTATTTTATTTCTAAAAGTAAGAAATATCAATAGAAGGTAATTAATTCATTACTGTTTTGAGACTGCATGGTGCTATTTTTCTGAACATTTGGCTTAATTTGTGTACCTCTTTCTGCTTCCAGGTACCATTCATTGTATTTTCCATGCAACTGGGCACCACTACACTTGGAAGAAAGTTACCACAACTGTACACAACATTATTGTGGGCAAGTTGTGGATAGATCAGGTGAGGAAATGTACCCAAAGTGTATCTGAAGTTCAAAAGAATACCTCTTTAGGTATATTTTTGCAGTATTTAGGACATGTGAACTGATCCCAGAATGTTGTTACTGATTCATCAGTTTCTCCTAAGGAATTTCTCTCAGGCAGTAGCCCTACCTCTACTTCCCCAAGTTTCTGTACCACAAATTATTGTTTATAAATTACCAAATTATAACATTCATCAATGACTACTCTGCTAGGACTGTGTTGGGTGCTACAGCAGGTACAAAAAACAAATGTGTCCCCAATTCTTAATCTTTTCATTATTCATCAAATATTTCTTGTCAGGCAGTATGCTGGGTCCTGGGGATACAAAATCTGATGAGATGTCCCTCAAGAAGTTATTATATCATTGGAGATATATGAAAAATGTGTAGATTGAAAAGTGTGTAGCAACAGGGACTATATAAAAGATGCCCTATGATAGCATCTAATTAATTGTCAGTTTGCTCTTAAGACAATTGTTGCAGTGAATTTAGAAAAGAGAGGGAATACTGTCTTCTGAGCATTCAGGAAAGGCTTCACAGTAGGTGTGGGAATTAAGCTGAATCTTAAAGTATGGTTTGGGATGCAGAAGATAGAAAGAAGGGAAAAATGGGCTGGGCATGTTGGCTTACGCCTGTAATCCCAACACCTTGGGATGCCAAGGTGGGATGATCACTTGAGCACAGGAGTTTGAGACCAGCCTGGGCAACATAGTGAGACCTCGTCCCTACAAGAAATGTAAAAAAAAAAAAATTTTTTTATTAAAAAAAGGAAAGGAGGGAAAATGAAATGAATAAAGTATAGAAAAGACCACCATATATAATTTGAAATTATGAGTATTTTGATTTAAGCAGAAGAGTTCATAAAGGGTACTAGTGAGGGATTGGTTTGGAAAGGTAAATTTTCATGTGACCTTTCAGCATATGTGCTGAAGGTCAAATCATGCCATCTAACATAAGAGATACAATTCAGAACAAAACAAGGGGTCACTTGGTCTTGATCTCAACCTGGAAAACCAAGGTTACATAGGGATTCTGTAACATTCCCAAAGCTGGCTAAGATCTGAATCTTAAACGAGGGATTGCTAGAATGTAAGATTGAAAAGTGAAGAATTATGAACCATGGGTTTGGCAGATATTGAATTTATTCAGTCTTAATAAAACTAATCTATGAATTTTTTTTCATTTTACAGTCTGGTGAAATTGATATTGTGAATCACAAGACAGGAGACAAGTGTAATCTTAAATTTGTTCCTTATAGCTACTTCTCTCGGGATGTAGCAAGAAAGGTAAGGGAAGTTGAAATTTAAATTGTTTCACTTAGCATGTACCTCTTAGAAAGCCTACTCCTTCAGGACTGGAATGTATATATATGTGGGGGAGTGTGGGTATGTGTACATTATATATAGTGTGTGTACATGTAGTGATTCAAAAAAAGTAGAGGTGAAAGGCTGGCATGGTGGGTCACACCTGTAATCCCAACAGTTTGGGAGGCCGAGGCCGTGGATCATCTGAGGTCAGGAGTTCAAGACCAGCCTGGCCAACATGGTTAAACCCTATCTCTACTGAAAAGACAAAAATTAGCCAGGTGTGGTGGCACATGCCTGTAATCCCAGCTACTTGGGAGGCTGAGGTAGGAGAACTGCTTGAACCTGGGAGATGGAGGATGCAGTGAACCTTGCACCATTGCACTCCAGCTTGGGTGACACAGCAAGACTCCATCTCAAAAAAAAAAAAAAAAAAAAATAGAGGTGAAGGAGTAAGTCAGCAAGAAAGACTATATTGCATTCCTAAACCAATTCCTTCTTTTTTCTGGGAATGACAATAAGTGAGAAAGTGAAAGTGTAAAAGCGATGAGAGATTGAAAATGGGAAACACAGAGGAAGGACTAATAACAGATTGCAGGAAAAAGGGGTTTGATCCCTGAGAAGTTTGAGGGAGAGTTGTGTGATACCACCACAATGATTTGTGCCATGAGTTTCTGTGGGAGACTGAAGAATAGCTGGGGATTTAAATCTGTTTGTGGGTGTCTATGAATTTCTGGAGAGAAGAAAATATAATTCTAAGTACCACTCAGATGCTTTTCCTACTTCTATCTTTGTTACAAAAATCCCTGGGAAAGGTACTGAGGGGAGGGGACGGAGAGCAGGGAGGAAGTAGGGATAGTTAATGGGTCCAAAAAATAGAAAGAATAAAATCGAGTATTTGCTAGGACACCAGGGTGACTATAGTCAAAATAATTTAATTGTATTTTAAAATAACCAAAAGTATGATTGAATTGTTTGCAACACAAAGGATAAATGCAAATTATAAATATATATACCTGCTATGTACTCACAAAAATAAAAACTAAAAATAAAAAGTTTACCAAAATTTCTTGTGTAACAAAAAATGATAATGAAATCCCCAAGTCATGGCTCGGTTATTCCAGGCATGGTGGCTCATGCCTATAACCTAACACTTTGGGAGGTGGAGGTAAGAGGATTGCTTGAGCCAAGGAGTTCAAGACCTGCCTGGGCAACATAGCAAGACCCTTTCTCTACAAAAAAAATTAAAGAATTAGCCAGATGTGGTAGCACATGCCTGTAGTCCCAGCTGCTCAAGTGGTTGAGGTGAGAGATCATTTGAGCCCAAGAGTGGAGGCCACAGTGAGCTATGATTGCATCAGTATACTCCAGCCTGGGCACAGAGCAAGATCCCATCTCTAATAATGATAATAGTAATAATTTGGGTGACTCCATGGTGTTTGTTGTAACAGGATCTAACCAGCATTTATCCTAGGACTTCCAGTATAGTCAGGTAAACTAATCCACAGTGAATGCTATATAGCCACACCCTGTTCTCCACCCTTGCAGGTGACAGGGGAAGTGACAGATCCGTCAGGAAAAGTCCACTTTACCCTTCTGGGGACATGGGATGAGAAAATGGAATGTTTCAAAGTACAGCCAGTCATTGGGGAAAATGGGGGTGATGCTCGACAGAGAGGCCATGAAGCAGAGGAAAGCAGGGTCATGCTGTGGAAAAGGAATCCTTTACCGTGAGTATCAGCATGCATGCTGTCCAGATACCACTTTGACTATGACTGTGGAGCAATATTGAAGGCATTTCTGCCTGCCTTCCCACTTAATTATGTGAGGAATCAAATTAGGGAAATTGAGACCTTTGGAGAGATTAACGGAAGGTTGTTATTTTATTTGAGTTGTAGCATGCTTGTTTCGAGGAAGTTCAAACCAAACCACATCTGACAAAAAATATTTTGTTTTCTAAAGGTCCTTTGGATTGTGATTCAGAAGGGTATTTTTTACTATTTAGAGCAAAACTATTCAAAAGTGGCTAGAGGAGGAAGGTGCCTACCACCTGTTAACAATTTAGCCTAAAGGCCCATGAGTAGCCGAGGGCAGTGGCTCTTGCCTATAATCCCAGCACTTTGGGAGGCCAAGGCAGGTAGATCACTTGTGATCAGGAGTTCAAGACCAGCCTGGCCAACATGGCAAAATCCTGTCTTTACTAAAAATACAAAAATTAGCCACATATGGTAGTACACACCCATAATCCCAGCTATTGGGAGGCCTAAGGCGTGAGGATGACTTGAGCCCAGGAGTTTGAGGTCGCAGTGAGCTGAGATCACGCCACTGCACTCCAGCCTGGGCAACAAAGGGAGACTCTGTTAAAAAAAACAAACAAACAAAAACAGAAAAGGCCCAGCAGAACAGAAAGATCCCTGAGACAATGTACAGGACTTTGGAAACAAGGCGGAGGTCACTTATTTCCTGTCATCATCTAATATAGTCAGTTTGTAGTAGTAGCCAAGATTATCCCAGAGAGTGGTTAAAAAGAAAACTAAGGAAACAAGAGAGAGGAATTTTCATTCAGTAGAATGTCTCCTTCTTTCTAATGAATGTAGATAATTTCAGCTGAGCACCACACAACACCAGAAAACTACAGAACTGAGTGATGCTGGGGAGTGATCTGGTTTCTCTCTTAGTTAGGGCAACATGACATAGTCCTAGATCCTTTTTACAGATCCTGTTTCTGTGGAACAGCCTTGGAGATGTGGCCTTGGCAGTGTACTTAGTTGTTGCTCCTTAAATAGGGTCTGGGGCTCTGGCATTACCATTTCTTTTTCTCATCTAATGCTTTTAGGAAGAATGCAGAAAACATGTACTACTTCTCAGAGCTTGCTCTGACTCTCAATGCTTGGGAAAGTGGCACTGCCCCCACAGACAGCCGGTTACGACCTGACCAGAGACTGATGGAAAATGGGCGCTGGGATGAAGCAAATGCGGAGAAGCAGCGCCTAGAGGAAAAACAAAGACTTTCCAGAAAGAAGAGAGAAGCGGAAGCTATGAAAGCCACAGAGGATGGTAATGAAACTTGCCTTCTACTCTTCTTTCTTGATGCGTGGAGAATGCCAGCACTAATTTTTTTCTTTCCTCTCTTTACCTTTTAGGCACGCCATATGATCCCTATAAGGCACTATGGTTTGAGCGGAAGAAGGACCCTGTTACCAAGGAGTTAACCCATATTTATAGGGGAGAATACTGGGATTGTAAAGAAAAACAGGACTGGAGCTCATGCCCGGACATTTTCTGAAATGCAGTAACAAAAAAGAGGAGCATCTAATGGAGAAGAGGACAGAGGATGTGTGGGAAAGCTGGTAGTTGTGACTCTCTTACCAAGTGCTTTCCTCAAGTTTGTCTCTCTTGACCAATCATTTTTTCCAAATCAATCACCAGAAGCAGACACCAGTGGTGGTGATTGGCTGGTTGCCTTAGCTGATTGAAACTGAATTCGACATACGAGATACTATGTAAGGGAGAGGTTTAGTGGCCGAAGGTTAGTGTTATTCCACATCCGCAAAGTCAAGTATTCTTGACTTTTCTTTCTCCCTCCGACTCCACTTAAAATGATGTCACTCACCCCCCCTTGTAGTACCCTGCTCAGCCAAGATCTGCGTGAGATTTGATTCAGGGGCATTTTGGTGCTGGTCAGAGCAAAAGCCGAATTTAGAAGCTCCCTTAAAAAGAAACACATGAGACTTACCAATGGAGGCACCGTGAATGGTGGCAGTGGAGCTTAGGTATAACATCGTCAAGTGTGTTCACACACACGGTCGGTTTATTGGAGTGTCCACGCGGAGATAACTGCGATACTGGAACACCTGTGAGAGAGATTGTTCTATAGGGCTGGAATATTCAGATTTACATTCTCAGAAGTTTCTGTTTTTACTTGCATCAAACAACCCTCTGTTGTTCTCCGTCATCTTTAATAGCAACTGGAGACCACTTTGGTGGTTGGTAAGAGGGGGGTACATTCTCCTCACAAAGGGGTTTTATGGACTTCCTCAGGCGGAGAACTTCTGAGAACACAGGCAGGATGGAAAAAGACTACTAGCCACTTTTGCTTTCCCAACCCCCCTCAATGCCATCCTTCATTGTCTTTCTGGCTTCTCATCTTTCTGGCACAGTAACATTTTGGGTCTGTGCCCCATTGTGGAGCAAAACATTGCCTGTCCCATTCTGGTAGACTTCAGAATTTGAGAGGAGAAGTTAATCTGGAACAAAAGTTTTCACCCATCTCTCAAGCCCCATGGACTGGAGCCACCTCTGGAGTAATGTGTTAAATATCTGTATATTATATATATGTAGAGAAAAATCTAATTTTTTGTTTCATTTTCTTCCTTCCCGTTAAGAATCTTGTTTTTTGATATCCCTTGTCTCCCTGAGACTCTCTTGACACGTGTTGATCTGGATGGCACTCCTCTGCTCTCCACCTTTTATGAGCAGAGGGATTCAAAACCTGAGCAGGATCATGTCTGGCAGTTACTAAACAGAGACTTTGTCCATGGTTTGTATCATGGGGTGCCTACTGCTGTCTAAACTCTGCTCTCCTAATTAGCTGACTCTTGAAAATGAAATCCTAACCTCTTTCCTGCCTCTTTTCTTTCTCTTTTTAGGAAGAGTATGGCTAGAAAGTCCGGAGGGCAACTTCCAGTTTAATTCTGCTTCTGTCCGGCACATAGGCTAAATCCCAAAAGAACTTCCTTCCTGGGATGTGGGGCTGAAAGCACCGTCATGTGGGGTGGATCAGAGAATTGCTCCTGTTGGGCCCTGGCTTCCTTCTCTGTTTGTTCTGTATTTGTTTTAGTTGTCTTGTTGAGAAATGTAACCCCTGTGCAACCCACCCTTGGTTGAGGATCATAAATTGAGGTGCCTTCCTTGTATGCTTTTTGTTAGTATTTTTCGTTTTTGTTCCTTAACTGCTGAGCCTCAGCCAGCGTGGGTCCTGGGGGAAATATCATTCCAAAGGAAGCCATCCCTCTGGGGAAACTGGATTTATACTGGGTAAATTAGTACTTTTATTCCTTCCCCCATCCCTTCCTAGTTGTGATAAATGGGAGAGGAGCGACTTTGACCGCTGGAGAATTTCCTCCTAAGAACCTTATTCCCCAACTAAGCAAGGGGTTCTGTCAGGGCTTCTTTCACAGAGGCTTATAAAAGCAGTGACCTCATCAGGGGCTTTGGGTAGAGTAGGAATTCCCCAACTAAATTGGACTTCTCTGCTTTATCCCTTTTTCTTCCTTCACCATCTGCACTACATTTCTGGCTTGATCCCCAATCAGAGTCCCGCTAATGGAAGAAGTTTAGAATCTTTCAGGTGGAATAAAGTCACATGAAAACAAAACACAACTATATATATTTTCAGTTTTTTTGCCTTATTGTTTTTCAAAAAACAAACTACTAAATTAAATAATTTTTTTAAAGTCATATTGTTTGTCTGATTCACTTCTACTGCTGCTAGGCAGGAAGTGGTGGTAGGGAGGGGAAGGAGAACTGGTCCAATGGTAATTTGTTCTGCTCAAGAATCTGAGAGCCCAGGCCGGGCGCGGTGGCTCACGCCTATAATCCCAGCACTTTGGGAGGCCGAGGCGGGTGGATCACGAGGTCAAGAGATCGAGACCATCCTGGTCAACATGGTGAAACCCCGTCTCTACTAAAAATACAAAAATTAGCTGGGCATGGTGGCACGTGCCTGTAGTCCCAGCTACTCGGGAGGCTGAGGCAGGAGAATTGC
>PVKV010024419.1:0-31457 GCA_004027835.1 Alouatta palliata
CAAGCAATTCTCCTGCCTCAGCCTCCCGAGTAGCTGGGACTACAGGCACGTGCCATCATGCCCAGCTAATTTTTGTATTTTTAGTAGAGACGGGGTTTCACCATGTTGACCAGGATGGTCTCGATCTCTTGACCTCGTGATCCACCCGCCTCGGCCTCCCAAAGTGCTGGGATTACAGGCGTGAGCCACCGCGCCCGGCACATGCAAATGTCTTGAATAAGGCATGTCAGGTAGACACAAAAATGAATTACACATTTGCATAAAACCTGTTAGGTATCCACCCAGTAGGCTAAATCTTTTTCACCACACAGAAAGCAAAGAATTTTCTCCTTCCAATTTCCCTTTAATAAACAAGTACTAGAAACACTGAATTACCACTATTTCCCTCCCATTCACAGAGCAAAAAAGCCAGAACTCCCATAAATACAATGGAGCGGTGCAGGGTCATGTCTAGGGCATGCTACTCAGTAATCTAAAAAAAAAAAAAACAACAGATACAGAAGAATCTCTTTTCTCTATTCTATCCCCATCTTACTAACAAATCAACAAGAATTTAGAAACATGAAACAAACTGCAATTTCACTCATACAAACGGAACCTAAACCACACAAGACCAAGTATTTTCTTGTCACTGTGGCATGTGATTCTTCAACCACCTGCTCAGTAATCCCTCTTCAGCTGCACAGCTGCTGCCAATTCCACATGCCCAGCTAGGCAGGTGCTTCGGTGAATTACCTGTTCCCTAGTGAAGAGTCCTTCACTGACACTTAGTGGACCCAGAACCTGCCAATCAACATCACCTATCTCCATTTTGTCTGTCACAGACAAAAGGGAGGTTATCATGAAGGCATATTTAATACATTATGAGATCTTGCATTTTGTGGGTTTTTTGTTTTTTAAAAGAAATTCATTTTGAAAAATCGAGAGGAAGAGAGAATTAAGTGGCTGAAAATTTCCCACACAATATAAGGCTGCTTTATCTCAGACTAGTCCCATCTGCCTGGCAGTATTCCCACCCATGACCAGTTCTACACGAGGGAAATAACAATTGCTTAGCTACCTTCCGAGAAAAAGGTAGTACAAGTACTAAGACACCTGGGAGAGAAGTAACTAGAAAGAGAAAGCAGAGCGGGAACTTCTGGAGCACACATATCATTGCTGTACTTAGGCTCCATGGCTAAGCTCAGGCAAGTGTTCTGAGTCAAATAAATAAGGAGTGGCACTTCCACTTGACAGAGCAATCAGTAAACCCCTCAACAAATTATCCTGTTCCAGTCATTTAGTTGCTATATGCTAATTGCTACATAATTGCTACCAGGAGCCAAAATTATGCTTCCATATCCTCACAAAATAAGCACTAATCTGTCCAACTTTTTAGACCTCTATTACAAGGAAATTTTTTTTCTACCAAGAAGGTGGGAGGGGTGGGGGAATCCAAAGCACTCTTTGAATGATGGTCACAATCAGAAGACTCACATGAGATTCCTTGTGGCAAGAGCCCAACTCTGAAGCCACTAAATCTAATCAGGACAAATTTAATCTGAGGCTTCTCCCTTCACTGTCACCTGACAGCATTCAGATATAATAAATGCCAAAAGCCCAAGAGCAAAAAGCTCTGGACTCAGTTTAGCTGAGACTTCACTCAAATATACCTAGGACACAGAGTTGGAAAAAGTCTAAAGACAGACAACATCTCCAGTAAGGCCTTGAGACAGCTCTGCCATCAAAAAATTATAGAGGTTAGAACAACCTGTTCTCTCCTATCAAAAGCCCAACACCTAAGTGGCAGGCCATCATTTAAAGAAACTCACTGAAATAAAGGGATAAGGGAGGCACCACAGACTCACTGCCTCAGAAAGACCTTTACCAAAACCAAAGGCTAAAGTTCTTATTAACAATATCCTATGGGAAATAGTTGGCTATTGTGTATGCAGTATATTACATACAATTCCCCATTCACAATGAGTTTTACTTCTTTTTTTTTTTTTTTTTTTTTTGAGACAGAGTCTCACTCCATCACCAGGCGCCAGGCTGGAGTGCAGTGGCATGACCTCGGCTCACTGCAACCTCCGCCGCCTGGGTTCAAGCATTTCTCCTGCCTCAGCCTCCCAAGTAGCTGGGACTACAGGCGCGCGCCACCACGCCCAGCTAATTTTTTTGTATTTTTAGTAGAGACGGGGTTTCACCATGTTGACCAGGATGGTCTCGATCTCTTGACCTCGTGATCCGCCCGCCTCGGCCTCCCAAAGCGCTGGGAATACAGGCGTGAGCCACCGCGCCCGGCCCTGAGTTTTACTTCTAATCCCTTTTTTCTTTTTTTAAAGACGGGGTTTCACCATATTTGTCAGGCTGGTCGCAAACTCCTGTCCTCAGGTGATCCACCCGCCTTAGCCTCCCAAAGTGCTGGGATTACAGGTGTGAGCCACCATGCCCGGTTCACTTCAAATCCCTTTTTAAAGAAAAGTTTTATTTAATGTCCTAAATGGAAAACTCTTTTCTAGCCCCAAATAATTTTTTTTTTTTTGAGACAAGGTCCTGCTCTATCACCCAGGCTGGAGTACAGTGGTGAAATTACAGCTCACTGCAGCCTCAACCTCCTGAACTCAATTAGATCTTTCCACCTCGGCCTTCCAAGTAGCTGGGACCACAGACAAATGCCGCCACACACCCGGCTAATATTTTTTATATTTTTTGTTGAGATGAGGTTTTGCCATGTTGCCCAAGCTGGTCTCTAACTTCTGGACTCAAGTGATCCTCCTGCCTCAGACTCCTGAGTGGTGGGGACCACTGGCATGAGCCACTATACCCAGCTACCTTCATTTTTTAAATTTTTGTAAAAATAGGTTCTCACTATGTTGCCCAGGCCATTCTCAAACTCCTAGGCTCAGGTGATCCTCCTGCCTTGGCTTCCCAAAATGCTGGGATTACAGGTGTGAGTATCATGCCTGGCCCCAAATAATTTTTTACACAACTAATAGTACCTAAATATTATTTGGGCACTTCTATCAGATATGTACAATAGGATTCCTTCTAGTTTGTTCTCATCTTTCTCTCATTAATAATCCCTAAGACCTACACAATTTTTCAAAAATGTTTATTTCTTTGGCAAATTTCTTCCTAATACAGAGGCAAATACAGAATTTTGCACAATGAGCAAGTCATGTCCTTTCATTAAAGTAAAAATAAATATTAAAAGGTTTGTTCCCACAGCCCTTGCCCAGATAGGCAAATTCTGTGGCTTTTTTGTTGTGCTATTATTATTAACCAGGAAGTAAGCGTTAAAAAGGTACTTGCTTTTCGACTTTTTTTTTTTTTTTTTAAGAAACAGGTCTTGCTTTGTTGCCCAGGCTGGTCTCGAACTCCTAAGCTCAAGTCATCCTCTTGCTTCATTCTCCCAAAGTGCTGAGATTACAAGCATGAGCCACCACACCTGGCCTTGACTCCCTATCTTAACCCTGCACAGGTTTTTAGTAGTATTCCTAAATCAACAAAATTCACTGCATGAGTGTTCAATTTACATAAAAGAATTAAATATGATGATTCAAGTAAGAGCAGAACCTTCCCTTGGAGTCTTCTTCCTTAAGAGTCTGAAACAAACATCATAGTTGAGTCTACCAGACACTATTCCTTCACAACTTAGTAAAGGCTAGCCAAAGAGGCAGGCACAACATGGCTGGCATCCCCTATTCTTCTGAAAAATGTGTGCCAATGAGCTCTGCATTGTTCCTCACTCAAAAAGAAGAGCCTTTCTGTCTGGCTTCCTCCAATGGCAAGCCCCAGTCTGGAAAAGGAAGAAAATGGCACTGAGGAGCCTGGGAGATGGAGCATATCCAAAGCTCTCAGACAAGACTTGAACCTATGACCTTCACTGTGTACACAATAGACGGGTGAGAGGGACCGGTTTATCTCTGCTGCAGCAGTTCTCAGCCCTGGGGTAGCACTCCCGATAAAATGACATGACTATTGTGTGTGGCAGCAGAACAGTCATCTCCTCACAACAGCCTAAACCAGCACTCCCTCCCCCAAGACAAAGCAGCAGGGGTGAAATTAACTCAAGGCTGCAGAGCAAAGCCTAATACAGAAAAGGGAGGCCTGTAGGGGCTTGGGGACTCTCCTCAACCCCTGGGGCTCTGGACACATGGCTGGAAACAGACAGGCTTTCTTCCCCATCTTTCCCACTCTCATTTAGGTAGGGAGCTGTTTCTCAGAGAATTTAATTATCTGTGATTTGTTCAGAAATATTCCCCCTGAAGGGCTCTGATCTCTCCACCCTGTGTGAGCCTAATTCCTAGAAGCTGAAATGACTGTTTGCTGCTGCCTGTTTCACAAACACACATTAATTGGTCAGATGTGTCTCCTCCTCCTCAACCCCAAAGGGAGGAAGGAGAATCTGAGCAAAGCACAGAGATGATCCAACCGTAATTACACATAAAGGGAAAAGAGGGCAGCATGGGTTTTCCAAACAGGATAGGGTCATAAACCCTCCCGAGGGTACAAGGATAGCAGTTAAGGTCCAGGCCCAGGGATCCCTCCATCTTGAAGAAAAGGACAGGAGTAAATGTGACCTGAAGACTGTTAGGGGCACACACCCACAACCTACTTACTGCAGGATCCCAGCCACCTTGCTCCCCTTTCCTGGGTCACGCACACGTCCGGCTTCCAACCCTTTACTCTGAACCCCCCCCCCCCCCCCCCCCCCCCCCCCCCCCCCCCCCCCCCCCCCCCCCCCCCCCCCCCCCCCCCCCCCCCCCCCCCCCCCCCCCCCCCCCCCCCCCCCCCCCCCCCCCCCCCCCCCCCCCCCCCCCCCCGCTTCCAACTCCCTGACTGGCCCCAGTCGCCCTCAGCGCCCTCAGCGCCCTCAACGTACCCAGACTCTCCTCAGAAACTCTCTGGCCTGCTCCCACAACCTAGCCAGATCCTAATCCCCTCCCGGGCACCCCTACCCTCAGCCTGAACCGGCCCTGGCCACGCTTTGAACTTCACCCCGCGCCCCTCGACGCCCCCTCCCCCACCCACGCAACGACACCCCCCCTACACACCTTCCCCTCGCTCCGCCCCGGCCCCCCAACCCCCACTTCCTCCGTCAGGCAGCGCCGCCGCCCCCGGCCCCCAGCAGCTCCCTCAGCCCCGCGCCCCATCGGTGCCGCCGCCTCTTTCCTCCCCCAGTCCCGGCTCCACACAAAGCTCCGGACTCACCGCGCGGCCGGTCCCGGGAGCCGCCACCTCCGCCCGCCCGGGGCCCCGGGCCGTAGAGCCGACGCTGCTACCGGGCCCAGGCCGCCATCCGTTCCCGCGGCCCCTCCCCCCCCCCCCACCCCGGCTCGGCTCTCCGCCCCCTCCCCGCACCGCTCCGCCCCGCCCGGCCGGTGCCGCTGTGTCCGGGGCCGCGGGTCCCTCAGCCGCCGCCGCCGCCACCGCCGCCGCCGCCGATGATCCGGGACAACCAGAGTCACCTGGAAGACCCGGACGCTAGACTACCAGGCCCTCGGATCCGGATTCCGCGCTGGTGTGCAGTCTGGAGCGGGTGAGCGCAGGGGAAACCCGGAACCTGGATGAAGGAGAGAAATCCTGGGTCTCGGAATGCGCGCTCGCCCGGAGCCCAGATTAGATAGTCGTAGCTCGAGGAATACTGGAAAACCCGGCGAGCCGGTTAAAACCAAGATAAACTCGAAGAAATCTGGATTGGAGAACTCGAACCTAACGCTGTCCCCTCATGGGCAATAGAACTCTCGCTGGATCAAACTTCCTCACAGAGAGATCTCTGGGGGATATTGGACCTTTTAATACGGAAGACACCTCTTCTGTAGTTGTCCTTCAACCATAGGGAGGAAAGGGCCGTAGGGGGTACATGGGCATCCGCAAAGAACAGAAGAGCCATCACAGCTCCTGATAGTTTCATCCATTTTACCACTTAGTTCAGCAAAGTACCAACCTCCTAATTTTTTATCCTGTGTTCTCCAGCTTTTTCTTTTAGAATTACCACTTGCTTTTCTCCCCAAAGCACCCATTTCTAAACCCTGTATAGATCCCTTTTCCCCTCACCATCCAAATCACTAAATCTTGTTGCCTTTTATTATCTAAAAGTCTTATTCTGTCCTTCTCCAACCCACCATTCTAAGGATTGTCTGTCGCTTTTATGTTTCCTTATCTGCCATTCATCTCTGATTGCCCAGCACACTCAGTAGGCTTCAGTCCACGTTTAGGTGAACTCTCCCACTCACCTCTCACTTGTGAAACATCTGTTCATGACGACCTCCTAAGACTTCCACCTCATTCCACAGTAAACAAATTTACCTTAATTCTCAAGGCCTCCCACATCTTAGCCCCTATTATGTCCTTCCTCTGTCCTTGACCATTTTATTTGGCTTTGCGTTTATCTTACTTTTTTCCCCTTATCCTGAGGCATCCTTCAACAGTGCCACTCAAGATAGCATGTGACTTGGAGACAAGTGAGGTCATAAAATCCCTTTACTCCTCATTTCCATTCCACTAAAAAAAGAAAGGGGGGAGGGGTTGATAGCTAAAGATAAAAACTAAGCCTGTCTGTCCAGGAACAATAATCTCTCTTTGGTCCACCAATAGTCACGTTAGACAGTACAGGGGCAGAACTGATCCCAGGTGACAGCGAACTTCCAATGTACACTAGACAAAGTTACAAGTAAGGATTCAGCTACTTAGTAGGTGGAGGCAGAAAAGGGTTTAGTGTTTTAGGCGTGATTTCATTAAAGATTAAACATTCCAGTTGTCATTTTCCACTGAAAGAGCATGACTGCCATTGGAGAGAACTAGACTGCAAAAATAGGGAACAAAGGAAGGTAAACATTCCTGCAGTGAACCCCAAGTTTTAGCCAGAGAAAGTTCTCAAGCCTGGAAGAACCACTAAAAATTTTCAAGTGCTCAGATGTCTTATGTAGTAAACAAATCTTAAGTTTTGACTCACTGTTCTCCTAGACCAAGGGTTGGCAAACTGCATTTCACAGGTCAAATCAGGCTCACCACCTGTTTTACTATGTACCATGAGCAAAAATGATTTTTACATTTTTAAACAGTTAATCAAAAGACTATTTCGTGATGTGAAAATGATATGAAATTCAAATTTCAGTGTCTGTAAATAGTTTTATTGGCACTAGCCAAGCTCATTCATTTACATTATCATCTATAGATGCATTTTTACTATAACAGCAGAGTTGAACAGTTGAAACAAGGACTGACTGCATGGCCTGTGTAAAGCCTAAATATTTGCTAACTGGCCCTTTACAGAAAAAGTTTGCTAACCCTTGCTCCAGACAAACACTATCGAATATAACTTTTTGCAGTAATGGAAATGTTCCATATCTGCGTTATCCAATGCAGAAGTTGCTAGCCACATGTAGCTATTTGAGCACTTGAAATATGGTCAACAAGGAATAACTGAATCCTTAATTTCATTTAATTGAAATTTACATAACCACAAGTGGCTAGTGGCTACCATAATAGACAGTACAGCTCTAGACTCTTAAATCTGTACTGACATTTTCTTTTCTCCTTATGCCGCGTTCTTACTCCCTACCTGTGATATACCTCTATGGGTTCTCAGGAACTCCCTGCCACCCCCCTGCTCCACAGTCCCACTCACCATAAACACATCAATGTTTCTGACCTCAAGCTGGGGTACAGTTACTAGGTTGTCTCTCTGGACTCTCCATTGTCACAAATGAAGTCTGAAAATGGATCAGTTTATCAGTTGTCACCCTATGAATTAAGCCACATTATGTACATATGCATAAATGGACATTTACACAAGTTTGTGTCAGAGGATGGCACTGAGGCTGTATTCTTTCCTCTCTGCACGAGAGAAGTAGAAAAGCCCTCCACATGCTGGATCCCTTGTTGCTGCTGGAGCCTGTGGTATGGATCACCTTCCTCCAAACACATTCACAGAAGCTCAGAGTGGCAGATGTATACTTGCTATTTGAATCTCTAGGAAAAAAAATTCCTTCATCATTGGACTTTCTTTCCTTCCCCAGGCCTAACAAGCCGAAATTCACTGATTTCTTTAGTTTAATAGATGCTTGCTTTTTACTGGTCTTTTTAAGCTGGCTTTTTGAGAATAACCCCCATACTGTCTTGATCTTCACTAGGAGCATTTTTTAAATTTACTAAATTAAATGAAATCCACATAAATGGACTTTAGTGGAGACAGTAAAGAGATTATAAGTTATAATTCAAAAAAGCCACAACTTTGTAAATATTTGTAAAAATAATTTTGAAGTCTAAATTTTTCACACTTACTTCCTAGGAAAAAATGAATTTATGTAAACTTCTGACTTAAAAGAAGGCATACCTAGTTTTCTTTTTCCAGATTAGCTATAGCAAGAAACAAACAAAAATCCTTACTCTAGTGCAGACATCTAACTGCAAAGCTAAAGCTTCCTAAACCCTGTCAGAGAAAGTCTCCAGTTTCATATATCCCCTACTGTGACCTTATATAAATGAGACTGAGTCCTGCCTGGAAAAATGAAAACAAAAAAACCAAAAAGCTCAATCCTTTAGGTACTATATGAGTTGACAGCAATTGAACCCAACTATCCAAATGGGGGTACAGATATTTAGACTGCAACAAAAAACCAGCTCAGAAATGTGAAACTTCCCTTAGGCCATGCTGTCCCAGAGTTACAGGGTCAGAGTAAAGTGTTTTAAGTACTAAAAGGCTATTCCTGGGCAAGTTTGCACTCAGGCTGCTAAGAATTTCCACTAGGCTTTAAATTATGCTATTCATCACTGAGCAACTGAAGGCCATCTACCCCCAAGTTTCTCCCACACTTCCTCCCTGGTGTCTCCACAAATAAAAGAGAGACCTTATACCACCACCATATGAACTAAAGACAGACTTTCACAGTCTAACCATGAAAAGAAGTTTCCATGTTACTCTGCCATTTACTAATGAGGTTCCAGTTGCATATTTTGGATGCTGAGGTGGGTTCTTGTAAACTTGTAAAGTTCTTGTAAACTGTCTTATCTGAGCACACAACATGGTTGCATAACCTGATCTGCTGCAGCTTCTGATGTTTTTCTTTCAGCATACACACAGTCCATCCAGGTGAAAAAATCAATCCAGACACCTCTATGCTCAGGCTGTTGTTCAAATAAACCTCCCCCCCACCCCCCAGGCTCTTTACCTCCTGCCTTCTAGTTTTATTTTGGTATTAAGAGAGGCAGGCGACTCCACAGAATTCAAGGTGCTACTCCTTGGTAAACTATTAGCTGCATAGTGAACCCAGTATGGCTTCATTAATAGTAGGGTCTGCAGGAGGTCAGAAAGAGACTACTCCTGCCCACCTCCCCCAACCCAAAGAAGTGGACATTAGCAGTCTTTTCCCCTTTCTCCAGAGATTGAACAGAAAAAAGAGAATACTACATGTTTGCATCACCGGAACAAGAACTGGGTGGGTTTTCCCTGGGAATCCAGAGTGATCAGGCTCAGCAAAACCAATGCCTAGAGCTATGCAACAAGCAGGGTTCACAGTTGAGTGAACATCAATGCATAATGAGTGGAGGCATTTCAATGCAAATAAACGCTGAATATGAAGGATTAAAGAAAGGGGAAATTAATCTTTTTCATAACACAGGGCACATTTTTTTCTCTCCCTTGCTCTCTCTTCTTTAAGTCATACACACAACTGCTGGAGAGAGTCCAACTTCCCCAGTGTGGTAGTGTTGCTTTATAAAAAGCAGAACATACACATTTAAGACCATGAATTTCCTCAGGATGCCAGCAACTGAGATTCTGACAGCTCTTCAGAACAGCCTCAGAAACAAAGTGTTTCACTAAGTATGGCCAGACTAACAAGCAAAAATCTCATTTCAAACCAACCTTTTCTTTTTCCAAAGCACAGAGCTTTCTGGGATGTGAATGGTTTAAAAGGTTTGATTTCAGCATTTGGAGGGTATTTGGATGCGTTTACTGAGGCGATTTTATTTTTCAGTTTATTTCTAATTGCCCCATCCAAGTGATGCTTTTGCAATACCAACAAAATAAATAGGGCAGCTTCATGCTGCTTTAGCAGGTGGCTCAATCTCCTCCCAGTCTGAACCATTCATATCCTGGCTTCTCAAACCCAAGAACAAAGTGGAAGCATTTCTTCAGGTTATTCCTTACAAAAAAAAAAAATTTTTTTTTTTGCCAATGAGGGTTATTCAGCTTTTCACGTTTCACTCAGACAGTTCCCTTCAAGAGACACTGGATTGGAGCAGAAAACTTGTTACAAACTTTTTTGTCCCATCACAGGTTTGTATTAAGCACAGGATTCCTCAAACATCTTATTACTCTACTGGATTATCCCTTTGATAAGAAACTTTAAAATCTGAGAGGATCCCTCAAAAAAAATCATTAACCTAGGTTAAAAACTTTCTAACTGCAAATACAAGTCTCAGAAAGGAAAGAAGTTTCCATCTTGTTCCTATCTCTTTTGATACTAATCTGATAAAAATGTCAAAAGACTTAGAATTTTTAAAATAGGCTTTTATAAATAATGTATTCAAAGATTTTGACCCATTACATAAAGTAGGAATCCCACTCCTTAAGAAAAATATACAGATTTTGGCAAGAGTTAAAGTTTGAGATATTCAAGCCTGATGCCAATCCTTCAGGTTTCTACTACTTCAATTCCAAAGGACCAGTTGATAGCAATTTTAGTACACAAAACTCCACTATGCTGTATAGTTCCTTTTCTCCTGGGTCAGACAGCTTTATTCTGCTTCATTAACCCCTTCTTTGCTCCTTGATGGATCTTGGAATCCAGTTTCCCTGTAAGGGAGAAAAAGAAGTCTCATTATTTATTTTTGTATTTGCAATGCAAATCTTTTGTAGCCTCCCAGGTCTTCTGGTTACTATGTTCCTGTCACATTCAATTGTCTTACTTCAGGACTCAGACATTTCCAAACTTCAGAGTTTCATTCTATAAGAATAGGGAAGCAGTGGGAACACTGTACAGGGATACCCACATACATACAATGAGTGCCCTAAGAATCAAAGAAGTTAATTATTTCTAATTTTGTAGCCACTGAAAAGAAATACCACATTTTTAAGGGTGTTTGATGCTAAAGCAAATTTTTCTGTTTTTTTTTTTAAAGATGGGGTTTTACCATATTGGTCAGGCTGGTCTTGAACTCCTGACCTCAGGTGATCTGCCCACCTCAGCCTCCCAAAGTGCTGGGAGTAAAGTCGTGAGCCACCGCGTCCAGCAAGCAAATTTTTAAGAATATACACAACATGCAATCAAGGCAGGCATTTCACACAGTGGGAAACCCATTCCTCTGACCTGTTAACTGGCTGAGCATAATGCATGAACCTCCTTCACAGTGAGAAAAGCAGTTCAACACCCCTTTGCTGCCTCAGCCTTAACAGGGGGAGTGACCTGCAACAGTGGAATAGAATCCACATGAATGCTTTACTGACAAAGGGCCCCTATCACCAGCTAAAAAGGGTAAAGGTCATAGGCTATATGACTCTCTAAGTGTTAAACTTAGAAAACAAGCAACCTGCCTACCCCAGGTGACCCTAATGAAACGTATATTACTGATGTGGTCTCTAACCTCTTACTTCTCAGATCTACCAGGATAGAGTTTGGCTCAGTAGTAGCAGCCTTAGGAACCATCCATCTCATTAGGAGAATCTTAACAGAATTCCTGTCTGTCTGGCCTGAGAACAAAAAGTTTCATCTAAGTCAACAGTGATGCTTACAGTGAACACAGCAATACCATTCAGTTCAGTCTCAGCACCAAAAAAATAAAATAAAAAAAAAAAACGAGTCTTCCCCTTCAAAGGCAGCTGAGTAGCCAGGCACGGTGGCTCACGCCTGTAATCCCAGCACTTTGGGAGGCTGAGGTGGGCAGATCATGAGGTCAGGAGTTTGAGACCATCCTGACCAACATGTTGAAACTCTGTCTTTGCTAAAAAAAAAAAAAAAAAAAAAAAAACAAAGGCAGCTGAGTATAACACAGGCCCATGCCCACAACTACTACCTCTCATATGTTGTCATTGTCATTTGTTGCAGCAATCAGAAAGAGCACTGGACTAAAAGAAGACCCAGGTTCTAGTCCACCCTTCTCTGGTATTAACTAGCTGTATAACCTGGACAAGTCATTCAGTCTCTCTGGACTTCAGTATTTTCACTTGTCCAATTAAGAATACATGTACTTACTGAGTACTGCACAATAAGATTGTGAGAAAAATAGCCTCAACTTAACAAGTTTCCCTGTTTTCTTCAATCTCTTCCTGCCCAACATGATGTCTCTCTGTCTGTCCCTCTTTCAGGCTACACCTGCTTCTAGAAGAACATTATGTCCTTTTCTGGGTTTCCTCAGAAACCATCACTAAGTGATACCCTGAATATAATTTCATGAAAATCACAATGTTGTTGATTTTCATTTGGGCTTTAAAGCATAGGGCATTCCCAGGGATTTAGGAGTTCTTTTATCCCCTGTGCTGCCTGGCTGAAAACCTGAACATGCGCCAGCTATCTGGCAAAGAGCCTTATTACAAGGCAAGTCAGCCTTTGTATCCCTAACACTACCATAGTGACTGCCAAATGGTAGACACTCAATAAATGCTCTCTCCAAATGAATTAAACAAAGGTAGACACTACAAATTTCAAAACCTTTATATTATATACAGTACTAAGTAACAACAAATAGCAGATATCAAATATATGTAAGAGTACAGATTGTAAAGGTGGTGGTACTCAGAGGTAAAAATATGAACTGAGTCTCTTTCAGCTTTTTAGGACAAGCTAGGACAGAATTTAGAATGCCATCTAGGACTCCAGACTTCCAGTTGTCTGTACTGAATATGTTGAAAGACTCAGTTTTATTGATTGATTGATTGGTTGAGACAGGGTCTTACTCTGTTGCCCAGGCTGGAGTGCGATGGCATGATCTCAGCTCACTGCAAGCCCCACCACCCGGGTTCAAGGAATTCTGCTGCCTCAGCTTCCCCGGTAGCTGGGACTACAAGTGTGTGCCATCATGCTTGGCTAATTTTTTTGTTTTTTGGTAGAGATAGTGTTTCACAATGTTAGCCAGGCTGGTCTTGAACTCCTGTCCTCAAGCAATCCTCCCCTCCCACCCCTCCACTTGCACTGCCCTGGCCTCCCAAACTGCTGGGATTACAGGCATGAGCCACCACACTGGCCAAAAAACTCAATTTTAATCCTGAGACTTCCTAGTTGTATAACCTTGAGTATGTTACCTAGTCACTCTTATCCTCAATTTTATCAACTCTGAAAGGAAACTGGCCTATACGATACTGAAGCTTCCTTTCAACTCTATGATATTGTGCCGTAGAAATGAAATGTAAATTGCAATAATTTATTCCTGAGGCAATCTGATATAGTGAAAAAAAAGAGGAAACCTTGAGCCAGAAAGACTTGAGTGAAACAACTTATATAAACCTGTAAAATGAAAGGAGGAAAAAGCCCTTACTATCTCACAGAGTTATTGAGAAGATTATAGCTAACACGAAGTGCTTTCCATAGACCAGGCACTGAGCTACGTATATTACACATACACTAAGTCCTTTAATCAAATAACTACAGGTTCAGTATCCCTTATCCAAAATGCTTGGGACTAGAAGTGTTTTGAATTTCAGATTATTTTGGATTTTAGAATATTTGTGTTTTATATACTTAATGGTTAAGTATCCCTAATCCAGAAATCCAAAATCCCAAATGCCCCAGTGAGCATATCCTTTGAGCATTATGTTGAAGCTCATAAAGGGTTTAGATTTTGCATTTCAGATTTTCAGATTTGGGGTATGGCATGGTGGCTCATGCCTGTAATCCCAGTACTTTGGGAGGCCAAGGCAGGCAGATTGCTTGAGCCCAGGAGTTCCAGACTCGATTGGCCAACATGGTGAAACCCTGTTTCTACAAAACAAAAAAAACAAAAACCCCAAAATAAAAATTTGCTGGGTATGGTCATACAAGCTTGGAGTCCCAGCTACTCAGGAGGCTGAGACAGGAGGACGACTTGAGCCCAGGAGGTAGAGGTTGCATTGAGCCAAGATCTTGTGCCATTGCACTCCAGCCTGGGCAACAGAGTGAGAGCCTGTCTAAAAGAATTTTTTTTTGGCTGGGTGTGGTGGCTCACACCTATAATCCCTGCACTTTGGGAGGCCAAGGCAGGCAGATCACCTGAGGTCAGAAGTTCAAGACCAGCCTGGTCAAAATGGTGAAACCCCGCCTCTGCTAAAAATACAAAAATTAGCCGGGTGTAGTAGAGGGCACCTATAATCCCAGCTACTCCAGAGGCTGAGGCAGGAGAATCGCTTGAACCCGGGAGATGGAGGTTCCAGTGAGCTGAGATTGCACCATTGCCCTCCAGTTTGGGTAACAAGAGTGAAACTTAAAAAAAAAAAAAAAAAAAAATTAATAAAAACAAAAACAATAAAAAAATAAAAAATTAGCCAAGTATGGTGGTGTATACCTATAGTCCCAGCTACTTGGGAGGCTGAGGTGGGAGAATAACTTGAGCCAGGGAGGCAGATGTTGCAGTGAGCTGAGTTCACACCACTGCACTCCAGCCTGGGTGATAGAGTGAGACCTAGTCTCAAAAAAAAAAAAAAACAAAAATCCAAATTTGGGATGCTCAGCCTATACTTGAAATAATATATATTAAAGTGCTTCAGGTTGGACATGGCTCATTCCTGTAATCCCAGCATTTTGGAAGGCCAAGGCAAGCAGATCACTTGAGGTCAGGAGTTCAAGATCAGCCTGGCCAACATGGCAAAACTCTGTCTACTAAAAATACAAAAACTAGTTGGGCATAGTGGCACTCGCTTGTAATCCCAGCTACTGAGGCAGGAGGTAATCCCAGGAGGCTGAGGCAGGAGAATCCCTTGAACCCAGGAGGTGGAGGTTGCAGGGAGCCGAGATCTCACCAGTGCACTCCAGCCTGGGCAACAGAGTAAGACTCCATCTCAAAAAATAAAGGAGTCGGGGGATTCATCAATTCAAAGTCTCCTGAAGAAGTAAGGGTGGTTATATTATTTATGTTGAGGCTTGGGAGTTGGGTTTCTTAGTTATGGTTTCAATTTCACCTTTCATTTACCATATAACCCCAGGCAAGTCTTTTAATTATTATTTACTTCAGATTCCTCAAAAGAAAAAAAGTTGTATCACTTTCTTCACATTCTTAAAGTTTTACTGAATAAGAACATTCCTATTTTAAGTTTCAGGAAACTCCAGTATGATTATGAAAGGCCTCATGTGAAACCAGCTCAGGTAAGATCAACCCATCAGAATAAAACACTCATTGGTAGGCAGACTGATCTCTGGCTTCAGTGATAATGTCTAAAATGGAAAGCTAAAAGGAGAAACAAGAGAGAACAAAGATTTTCAGGATATTCCCAGGAATTCAGAAGTTCTTTCATCCCTTAGGCTGCCTAAAGAAATCAGACATTTGCCAAGAATCTGTGAACTCCTTATAATCATGGACATTTTATATCCCTAACGTCTAACAGAGTGATCACCAATAGTGGTAACTCTTGGGCAAGCTGTGGGCAATGATGGCAAGGGACTGGGGCTTCTTACAAAAAGAAGCAGTCATCATGACTGTCCTTGGATTGCAGGAACTCTAAGCTCTGAGTTCTAGTTTAGCCTGGGCTTCCAAGATCAGGATCTGGATAGTGAAACCTACCATCCTCTTCATGGTAGGGTGTAACACTTACTTTCTGTATTTCCCCAATATTTTTACATTTAGTACCAAAATAATTTCAGTGTTAAACCACATCCTCAATCATAATGCCTAAAAGAAAATCAAATGCATGAGCAGCAGATGGGCAAGAAGTTAAAAGGGAAAAAGTATTTGTCATCAATTGATATAACTCTCATAGGAATTTTCACATGCTTTGCAACATATATAGGGTGCATGAGTTTATAGAACATGTTAAAGTTAAAAAATTTTCATCTCTTTGAGTATTCAACCTATATAAAACAGACACATAGCCAAGTGATACCCTATTGAATATTGCTGTTTTCTAAATATTTCAATTTCTTTTTTTTTTTTTTGAGATGGAGTCTCACTCTGTCACCCAGGCTGGAGTGCAATGGCATGGTCTCAGCTCACTGCAACCTCCACCTTCCAGGTTCAAGCGATTCTGCTGCCTCGGCCTCCCAAGTAGCTAGGACTATTGGTGATGCCACCACATCTAGCTAATTTTTGTATTTTTAGTAGACATGAGGTTTCACTATGTTGGCTAGGCTGGTCTTGAACTCCTGACCTTGTGATCGGCCCACCTTGGCCTCCCAAAGTGCTGGGATTACAGGCGTGAGCCACCGTGCCCAGCCAATTATTTCAATTTCAGAAGACACAATTACCTTAAGGTCAAGCAAACTCAAATTTACACTTCCAAAAACAAATAAAGTATATACTTTTAATTTTAAGCATTTATAATATATATATATATTTATATGATATAACAGATAAATGTGTCATATTCTAAAAGTTTATTTGCAAGTCTTAAGTTTGGAACCTGAAGCTGGGCATAGTAGTGTATGTCTGTAGTTCCAGCTACTTGGGAGGCTCAGGCAGGAGGATCTCTTGAGCCCAGAGTTCAAGGCAAACCTAGGCAACATAGTGAGACCCCTGTCTCAAAACTAAAAGTTTGGAACTTCGAATATATTTGCCATAGAACTAATTTGTAAAGGGTGGCTAGGTTCCTAAGCCATCCCACAAAAAAAAAAAAAAAAAAAAAAAGTAAGCCATAGTGTTATAAGTAAAGCAGACTATTAATTGTTTTATTTATTTATTTATTTATTTAGAGACAGGATCTCATTCTGACATCCAGGCTGGAGTGCAGTATTGCAAACATAGCCCATTGCAGCCTTGAACTTCTGGGCTCAAGCAATATTTCTGCCTCAGCCTCCCAAATAGCTGACACTTTAGGCACTCACCACCATACTGGGATTTTTTTTTTTTTTTTTTTGTAAAGACAGGGTCTCTCTCTGTTACTCAGGCTGATCTCAAACTTCTGGCTTCAAGTGATCCTCCTGCCTCATCTTCCCAAAGTGTTGGGATTACAGACATGAGCCACTGTGCTTGACCAAGTATTAATATTATTAATGCTATTAAACTTAATCACTTCATGTAATAATATATCTAGGGGAAAATGTGATAAGCATTCCAAATTAAGAGGCAAGTATGTATTTTCCCCAATGTAACTGGGATTAAAGACTTTTCCAGCTTAAACTACCAGAGGTATGCCCTAGGACCTAAGGGAAAAGAGTTAGGGCAGAGTATAAGATTTTTAGAGAGGCCAAGGTGGGTGGATCGCCTGAGCTCAGGAGTTCAAGACCAGCCTGGGCAACATGGCAAGACCCTGTCTCTATCAAAAATACAAGAAATTAGCCAATCATGGTGGTATGAACCTGTTGTCCCAGCTACCTGGGAGGCTGAAGTGGGAGGATCACCTGAGCCTGGGAGGTAGCGGTTGCAGTGAGCCGAGACTGTGCCACTGCACTCCAACCTGGATGAAAGAGTGAGATCCCATCTAAAAAAAAAAATTTCTGGCCGGGCGCGGTGGCTCACGCCTGTAATCCCAGCACTTTGGGAGGCCAAGGCGGGTGAATCATGAGGTCAAGAGATCGAGACCATCCTGGTCAACATGGTGAAACCTCGTCTCTACTAAAAATACAAAAATTAGCTGGGCATGGTGGCACATGCCTGTAGTCCCAGCTACTCGGGAGGCTGAGGCAGGAGAATTGCTTGAACCCAGGAGCTGGAGGTTGCGGTGAGCCGAGATCGTTCCATTGCACTCCAGCCTGGGTAACAAGAGCAAAACTCCGTCTCAAAAAAAAAAAAAAAAAAAAAAATTTCCCAGCCTGACCAACATGGTGAAACCCCACCTCTACTAAAAAAATACAAAACTTAGTCAGACATGGTGGCATGTGCCTGTAATCCCAGCTACGTGGGAGTCTGAGGCAGTAGAATTGCTTGAAACCAGGAGGTAGAGGTTGCAGTCAGCCGAGATCGCACCACTGCACTCCAGTCTGGGCAACAGAGTGAGATTGTCTCAAAAAAAGAAAAAAATTTCACTTTCTTTTGCTTCTGACCAATGTTTAACCTTGTCTAGTCCACCATTAAGTAACAGAAACAATAGGAAAAAGATAAGAAGTTATTAAAGCTTTCTCCTAAGAACATCACTCCCCTCCCCATCACGAAACCTTATGGAGAAAAATGAAGGCCCTATAGGTCCTGAAGCTGCAGAGAAATTACTAAAGTAAGACATTCCAGAGAAATATCTAAACTCTACACAGAACATTTTCTCACAGGAGTTTAAGCTGCAGATGAAAACCAAACTAGGGAAAGAAGCTACAAAAAGGAAAGTAGGAATAAAGATCAAGTAAGAGTGGGTCTGAAAGAGAGGATCTACTGCCACCTACCACCACTGTTGCCACCAGTGTCTAGAGTAAGGTGAGAATGAAACGAAGGAGGAAGGGGTAGACTGCCACAGTCAAAACTGAGGGAGGGTAAAAAGGAGATCTAAATACTAAACAGGGCGAAGTGCCATGGCTCACACCTGCAATCCTAACACTTTGGGAGGCCAAGGCAGGAGGATCGTTTGAGACCAGGCTGGGCAACATAGTAAGACCTCATCTCTACCAAAAATTTAAGAATTAGCTGGGTATGGTGGCACACACCTGTAGTCCCAGCTACTTGGGGGGCTAAGATGGGAGGATCACTTTACCCCAGGAGGTGGAGGCTGCAGTGAGCCATAATTGTACCACTGTACTCCATGCTGGGTGACAGGCCAAGGCCCTATCTCATAAATAAATAAATCCTTAGTAGTGGAGAAAAGGATTTCCAAGGCCACTGGGCCACCAACCGGAGTACCATCTGAAGTAAATAATTTGTGTTAGTTAAGGGCAACTTGGTTCAGATCTTCCAATGTGTAGGAATCTTAGGATTTTATCAATCAAATGTTGCCTGAATTTTGCAGTAAATATACATTAATATAAATTCCTACTCCAAACATTTCATTTTGTGATTGAAAGCAGTGTTATTTAAAGTGTAGCCAGCTGGCCAACAGCAGCAGTATCACCTGAGAGCAGGATGGAGGCACCTGTGTTTTAACAGCTTGCTAGGTGATTTTTATTTACATTATAGTTTGAGAAGTACTTCTCTAGAGCATAGATTTATAAAATGGCTAGTTGGTCCCCAAGGTACTGGACGAGGTAGAGTTGTGCACAAGTGAGGACAATGCATGCCCTAGAATCATGCAATTCACACAATGGGAAAGCAGTGACACAGAGGCACAAAATGGTAACTGACATGAGCAAATGTGAGAGTTGCTGATGTTGCTTTTCTAAGGATATTGGGCAAGAAGGACACCACTATATGTGTTTTGAGATTGCTTTGAAATAGAAGAGACTCCTCTAGGACAAAGGAAGAAAAGATGGGTCCCAGCTACTTGGGAGGCTGATGTGGGAGGATTAGACCTGGGAGGCTGAGGCTTTGATGAGCCATGATTATGCCACGGTTCCAGCCTGGGTGACAGAGCGAGACCCTGTCCCAATCAATTAACTAATACAATTTTATTTTATTTTTTTTTTAATTGTTTTTTTTTGAGACAGAGTCTCACTCCGTCACCAGGCGCCACGCTGGAGTGCAGTGGCGCGACCTCGGCTCACTGCAACCTCCGCCGCCCGGGTTCAAGCAATTCTCCTGCCTCAGCCTCCCGAGTAGCTGGGACTACAGGCGCGTGCGCCACCAAGCCCAGCTAATTTTTTTTTATATTTTTAGTAGAGACGGGGTTTCACACCATGTTGACCAGGATGGTCTCGATATCTTGACCTCGTGATCCGCCCGCCTCAGCCTCCCAACTAATAAAATTTTTAAAAAAGAATAAAAAGCGAGAGAGCCACATCTGTACTCTGGGAACCAATAATGAAGGGAAATATGGGAAGTGGTACCTCTAAAATAGATGCTCAATAATAAATATTTAAAATGTTAAGTTTTATTTTATTTTTTAAAATAGAGTTTCGCTCTTTCTGCCCAGGCTGGAGTGCAGTGGTGCAATCTTGGCTCACTGCAACCTCCGACTCCTGGGTTCAAGTGATTCTCCTGCCTCAGCCTCCTGAGTAGGTGGGATTACCAGTGCCCACCACCACGCCTGGCTAATTTTTTGTTTTTTGTTTTTTTAGTAGACACAGGAGTTTCACCATGTTGGCCAGGCTAGTCTCAAACTCCTGACCTCAGATGATCACCCACCCTGGCCTCCCAAAATTATGGGATTACAGGGGTGAGCCACCACGCCCAGCCCTTATTCTTGAGATGAATAGTAAACAATGGATAAACAGATAAATGACAACGTTGCCAGTGCACTGCCTTACTACTTCCTTTAATCAGCAGTACAGTGGAGCAAAACATACTCTCTTGGCTGACAAACAGCATTTTAATCTAATAGGGTCTGAAAAATAAGTTTAGAGTGACTTACTATGCCAGTAACTGTGGATCAAGGTATCCTTTGAAGAGGCTTTATTGTGGTTAACCTAACATAAAGTTATTGATAAGTATGACTGTATTAAGCCTCCAACACTAGGGACACACAGAACAAAGTAAAAGAGAAGATTATAAAAATTTAGACAAGTGAGATGCAAGACAAAAAAAAGAAAAGAAAATTAGACCATCAAAGATTGTGACTTACAGGCTGGTCCAAAGTGGGTTACCTCAATTGATTGTTCACAGTCAGTTACAAATCGAACTCCTTGTTCTACTTTCTTCCCCACTTCTCACTACTGCACTTGACTATCTTAAAGAAAAAAAAAAATCATGACTTACAGATTTTTGGATTTCCTTTAATAGGAAACTTCACAACCATTTCCTGAGGATTTTTGCAGATGAAAACAAATGGAGAATCAGATTCTTGACTGATGTCTGGAAACTGTGAAATATAAAAATAAAAAGTTCAGGCTAGTTGGGACAAATTTTGAATTTAAGGAGATCAGAGGATGTCCCAGATTTCACCTCAACATTCTAATGATAGTACTCTTCATTTCACAGGCAAAGAGGATTATGCTCAACAAGCAAGAACAAACCTTCACCTTCCTACAGTCCTTAGTACAGCATTATACAGTCTATTGCCTGCCACCTCTGATTTCCTGTAGTGGGAACAACTTCATTTAAAAAAAAAAAAAAAAAAGATACCTGAAATCCTCCCAGGAGAATCAGAACTGACTGCTCGTTTAACAGAAACAACCAAGAGTCAGGAGATTCAAAGATCTCCTTGGGGGAACATCAGGTACCCCTTAGGTTCAACTCAAGTGGAGCACTGGAAGACTTAAGAAAAATAAAACATCTGTGGAAATTTGCCAGAAACAGTACACGTAGCCCTTCTTTCGCTAAAGGGAAGGAAGATGATTCATTCTTAAAGGTATGAACATGCAAAAGCTGTTTTGCTGGATGCTTTCCAGATCTACTTTGGGTGAAAAGGTAACTGGTAGAGCAATTCTGAAAATTATTTAGAAACCTTCTTTGGATTTTTTATCATAAAACAAATCTGTGACTAGTTAAGAGTTTTGTTTTTGTTTTTTTCTGTAAAAACAGACACAGAACCTAGAGTAAGACTATGATGGCTACATAATCACAGTTTAAGAGCAATTGAGGGCTAGTAATGGCTAACTGAGCTGGAATTTCATTATTTCCTATTATACTATGCCCTACGTTTAGCATGTTCAACAATATGACTCATAGGCTTCTGGGTCAAACTTCATTACCAGAGGAGCCTTTCTCCTAGTAACTACCATCAAAAGCATGAAGTTACCTGTATTTTCAACCTTATTTGATTGCTAAGATATGCCACTAAAAGTTTTACTTTAAAAGGTAAGGAAATTCAAATTTCTCTGTAACTAGAAAAATTATTAAACTTCTTTATTGACCACTCTTGTCCTACGTGATAAGTCATGCTGTGGGGAAAATAGAAGGGATTTTTAGCAGCTTCTGGTCCTGCCCACACACTATGGCTTTCCCTGTGGAAGAGGTGTGACATATACTTTGTTTTTGGTTTGTTTTTTCAGAGATGGGGTCTCACTATGTTGCCCAGGCTGGTCTCAAACTCCTGGACCCAAGTGATTCTCTTGCCTCAACTTCCCAAAGTTCTGGGATTATAGGAGAAAGCCACCACACCCAGCCTATAAAACAAACTTAATAGTATCAGCCACAATCATATTAATAGGCAGGGTCAAAATGTTCATAGTAGAAAAGTAAGGTTAAGGATACAAGGGTAAAGCCTCTTTTTTCTTATCCCTTTTATCTTCAGAAGCCAAAGAAAAGCAGGGCCCAGCTGTTATTGCTGGGTATTAGAAGGAAATAAGCTCTGCACAAGATTCATGCTGAGGTGCTTAGGCACAAATAAAACCAGAAGCTTCCATGAATATATCTAAATCTAATTCTACAGAGACCAGAGCAGCAACAGTTATAATTACCATTTCTTTAATTTTCCTATGTTTCCTTCTCTGTGGCTTAGAGACCCTTGAGACAAAGGACAATCACAGCTCTGCTATTCTAACACCATAAACCATTTCAGCCAATCTCTCCTCTTTCTTCCATATCAATAATTTTTGCCTCTCTACTGGATCAATCCTATTAACAACCATTCTGCAATGTCTGGCATGAAATAAAATCTCTTATCCAGATCCCACATCCTCCTCCAGCTACTAATCATTTCTCAGATTCCCATTACAACAAAATTCATCAAAAGATTATCTGTACTCCCTGCCTTTAATTCCTCTCCTACTTTTTTCTTGAAATCACTATCAATAGGCTTCCACTCTCATCATTCCATCAAAATTACTCTTGTAAAGGTCACTGTTAGCTTCCATGGTGCTAAATCAAATGGTCAATTCTCAGTTTTCATCTTAATTGATCTCTATCTGTAGCAGTACTTGATATAATTCTTCTATTTTTTTTTTCTCTTCACTCTTGCCATCCAGAGAGAGAATTCTTCTCTCTGACTAGGCGTGGTGGTTCACACTTCTAATTCCAGCACTTTGGGAGGCCCAGGCAGGAGGATTGCTTGAGCCCAGGAGTTTGGGATCTCCCTGGGCAACATGGCAAGACCCCATCTCTACAAAAAATAAAACATTAAAAAAATTAGCCAGCCGGGCACAGTGGCTCACACTTGCAATTCCAGCACTTTGGGAGGCTGAGGCGGGCAGATTACCTGAGGTCAGGAGTTCAAGACCAGCCTGGCCAACATGATGAAACCCTATCTCTACTAAAAATACAAAAATTAGCTGGGTGTGGTGGCGAATGTCTGTAATTCCAGCTACCTGGGAGGCTAAGGCAAGAGAATCGCTTGAACCCAGGAGGTGGAGGCTACAGTGAACAGAGATTGCACCATTGCACTCCATCCTGGGCAACAAGAGTGAAACTCTGTCTCAAAAAAAAAAAAAAGAAGAAAAAAATTAGCCAAGCATGGTGGCAGACACTCTAGCCTGGGCAACAGAGTGAGAATCTGTCTCAAAAAACACAAAAGTATATCCAATATCTCACCATTTCTTAAGACTTCAATGGCTACTTCCCTGGTCCAGGCCATCATACTGTCTCCTGGATTTCTGCAATAACCTCCTACGTGGTCTGTTTCTGCCTTTAACTTCCCTCTTGGTCTATTCTCAACATAGCTGCCAGAACTATATATATATATATATATATATATATCAGATTACGCTATTTTTTCTGCTTAAAACTCTCCAGTGGGTTTTCATCTCAATCAGAACAAAAGTCTAAGTCCTTACTTACCATGACCTCCAAGTCCCTAGACAATCTGCCCACCACCCCATCCATTTCCTCTCTGATACCTACCTTCTCTTCTCTCCTTCACTTTCACTCCACTCTTGCCACACTGGCTTCCTTGTTGTTCCTGCCTCAGGTTTTCTGTACTTGCTTTTTCCCTCTTCCTGGAATGCTTTTCACTCTAGATATTTTCATGGCTTCCTTCCTCTCTTCCTTCAGAACTTTGCTCAAATGTCAACTTTTAGTGAATCTTCTCAATAACCCTATTTAAAATCAGAGCACCAAATTCCCCTGCAAACGTGGCACTCTTAACCTACCTCTCCAACCTTATCTTACCATCATATGATACAATGTAATTTACTTATTTAAAATTTTTACTTGGTCTCACCTTACTAGGATGAAAGCTCCATGAGGACACAGATTTTTGTTTTGTTTACTCATCAGCAACTAGGACCATGCCTGGTTCACAGTAGGCAATCAATAAATAATTGTTGAATAAAAAAGCAATAAATTTACCAACTTGTACATTAAAGTTATTTTATTCATGCTGCATACACACATGCTGGGAAGTGGACACTCTTAGAACTGTAACTCTAAGTAAAAGGAGATATTACTCTTGGCTGGGCATGGTGGCTCATGCCTGTAATCACACCACTTTGAGAAGCCACAGTGGGCAGATCACCTGAGGTCAGGAGTTCAAGACCAGCCTGGCCAACATGGCAAAACCTCGTCTCTACTAAAAACACAAAAATTAGCCGGGCATGGTGGCACACACCTGTATTCCCAGCTACTGGGGAGGCTGAGGCGGGAGAATCACTTGAACCCGATAGGTGGAGGCTGCAGTGAGCCAAGATCATGCCACTGCACCACAGCCTGGGTGACAGAGCGAGATGCCATCTCAGAAAAAAAAAAGTGTTATCCCTAAGCTTATGTCTTGGCAAGTGGTCAAAATGGCTCTCTGTTTAAGAAAAACCACCCTGACATGTATTAACAGAGTAAGCAAATGTTAAATAGTGGGGAAAACTGGGAAAATGGTGTACAAATGAAATAACAATAGGTTCCTCGGACCCATTATGCCTCACAATAAAGACAGACATCAGCCGGGCGTCGTGGCTCATGCCTGTAATCCAAGCACTTTGGAGGCCAAGGCGGGCGGATCACCTGAGGTCGGGAGTTCAAGACCAGCCTGACCAACATGGTGAAACCCCGTCTTAAAAAAAAAAAAAAAAAAAAAAAGACAGACATCAAAATCAACTTTCCCAGCTAAATCTCAAATTAAAGTTTCAGGTGAATATCCCTTTTCCTACTACTGGCACTGAACTTCAGGGGGCTTACAAGAAACAGAGGTGAAAAGCAAAGTGGCCTACAGGAATAAAGTAAAGCCTATGCATTGGAAAAAGAGATTATTTTTCATTAGCAAATGCATTAAAACAAAGTTAGCTTGGCAGTGCTTCAGTATACCTACAAAAAAAAAAAAAAAACCATAATCCCCACAACCAGGGCGTGGACACTAAAGATCATATTATATACTAACAAGCCACTATATACTTACATTGTATCCTAACAAGTAAGGGATATTTGGTCTAAAAATCAGAAAACTAAAATGCAGCTTACCCACAGAAAGAATAAGAGAAGGGAGATGAAGAATGTGGATAAGCTCTGGATGTCACATTTTATTTTATATTTATTATTAATTAATTATTACTACTATTATTGAGATGGAGTCTTATTTTGTCACCCAGGCTGGAGTGCAATGGCACAATCTTGGCTCACTGCAACCTCTGCCTATTGGGTTCAAGTGATTCTTCTGCCTCAGCCTCCCAAGTAGCCGGGACTACAGCCACGCACCACTACGCCCAGGTAATTTTCATATTTTTAGTAGAAACAAGGTTTCACCATTGGTCAGGCTGGTCTTGAACTCCTGACCTCATGATCCACTCGCCTCGGCTTCCTAAAGTGGTGGGATTACAGACATGAGCCACCGCGCCTGACAATTAATTATTATTTTGAGATAGGTTCTCACTATGTTGTCCAGGCTAGAGTGCACTGGTGTGAGCACAGTTCACTATAGCCTGGACCTTCTGGGCTGAAGTGATCCTCCCAACTCAGCCTCCCAAGTAGCTGGACCTACAGATGTGCACCACCACACCCAACTAATTTTTTTTTAAGACAAGGTCTCACTTTGTCACCCAGACTGGAGTGCAGTGATGTGTTTCATAGCTCACTACAGCCTTGACCTGGAGGGCTCAAGCCACCCCACCTCAGCCTCCTGAGTACTGGAGACCACAGGCGCAAACCACCAGACCTGGCTAATTTTGTTTATTTTTTGTAGAGATGGGGTCTCACTATGTTGTCCAGGCTGGTTTTGAACTACTGGGCTCAAGCAATCCTCTTGCCTTGGCCTCCCAAAGTGCTGGGATTACAGGTATGAGCCACCACCTTTGACTGCACATCCAGTTTAGAAATGATGCTAGATTAAGGGTAATTGACACAGCACAATAAACAAATTAGGGAATTTGGGTTCTAAAATCAAGCATCTAACCAAACTTGGTAAAACACTCCAGGAAGTTGCTGTTATTCTTGCCAACAAAGTCTCCTATTCACCAGGTTTCCAGCCTCAGAAGTAGGGGAGGTGGGCCTGCTCTTCATGCTTCATAAATTTCATAGCTGTCTAACATAACAGGTAATCAACTTCTAAACAGCTATTTTCTTCTCCTCTCCAGAGGGAAATTGTTCACCAGTTATCTAAAAAACATTTCTTTTAGGCCCAGTGCAGTGGCTCAGGCCTGTAATCCCAGCACTTTGGAAAGCTGAGGCAGGCAGAATGCTTGAACCAGGAGTTCAAGACCAGCCTGGGCAACATGATGAGACCTCATCTCAATTAAAAAAAAGTTATAGGCTGGAAGCGGTGGCTCACATCTGTAATCACAGCACTTTGGGAGGCCAAGGCAGGCAGATCATGAGGTAAGGAGATCGAGACCATCCTGGCTAACACGGTGAAACCCCGTCTCTACTAAAAATACAAAAAATTAGCCAGGTGTGGTGGCACGTGCCTGTAGTCCCAATTACTTGGGAGGCTGAGACAGCAGAATTGCTTGAACCTGGGAGGTGGAGGTTGCAGGGAGCTGAGATTGAGCCACTATAGTCCAGCCTGGGCGACAGAGCCAGACTGTGTCTAAAAAAAAAAAGAAATTGTGTGTATATATATATATAAAATTTATTTTGCCATTTTCTTTTTTTTTTTTTTTTTTTTTTTTTTTTTTTTTTTTTTTAAAGACGGGGTTTCACCATGTTGGTCAGGCTGGTCTTGAACTCCCAACCTCAGGTGATCTGCCCGCCTTGGCCTCCAAAGTGCTTGGATTACAGGCGTGAGCCACCGTGCCCGGCCGAATATTTTGCCATTTTCATGAGAGAAAAAATTGGTTAGCAGTTTTTGTCAACCACCACTGATTTAGTGGCAAATGGGCATTTTCACCAAATCTGCAAGCCTCTACTTCATTCTTATTCATTCTTGTTCTGAAATGATCAGTAATTCCTAAACTATGTCACTCTTCACAACAAATTCCCAGATGATCAGTCAATCTTATATCTGTCTCCAGGTCTAAGATTTGTAAGTTGGCCAGGCGCAGTGGCTCACACCTATAATCCTAACATTTTGGGAGGCCAAAACAGGTGGAATGCTTGAGGCCAGGTGTTCAAAACCAGCCTTGCCAACATGGTGAAACCCCGTCTCTCCTAATAATACAAAAAATTAGCCAGGCATGGTGGCAGGCACCTGTAATCTCAGCTACTTGGAAGGGTGAGGCAGGAAGATCTCTTGAACCTGGGAGGTGGAGGTTGCAGTGAGCAGAGATCACATCACTGCACTCCAGCCTGGGTGACCGAGCAAGACATCATCTCAAAAAAAAAAAAAAAAGATTTATAAGTTGTTAGTTGGAGAACTAAAGCAAACAATAATAGGGGATCCATTAACAAAGAACATATACTTGCTGTAGGCTTTCTTTGTCTGAATTTTGAGGAACAGACAGAATATGAAATCAGGATCTGAAATCTCGTTAGCTGAAAACCAACTGTAAGAAGACTGAGGTGATAATATGCAGAAAGACAGAAGGAAATGAGTTTGATAAAGACATGCGAGAACAACAGACCCAAAGAAGAATATCTCGCAAGTAACTGTGCTCTCTGATAAACAGTTCTCATTTATATTTTACTTCAAAGCAATTCAAGGTGTCACAGGATAACTAGCACCCCAGGCCCCCACTATACTAGAAGATAAAAGTTTTCTCACTTCAGGGTAACAAACTGATCATAACTGACCAGATGACAACTGTATATCTGACTAGGGTTAAATAAAGATCATACCAGTTGGCCCAAAGTGGGAGAGTTGAACTCCCATATACCAGCAATCCAATTCTAGTCATATGCCTAGTATCTAAGACAGGGGCTTCCAGCTCAGTGCTACATAGACAACCCATATATGCAACAGGTGAAAGAAGTAAGTGATAAGACATATGCAAACGTATGGACCTTATAGCCAGCAGTCACACAGCACTGGTATCCTGGTCCCACTGTATCCACAGTAACATTTCCACTGTGGTTTTCTGTGCCCCATGGAATCATATGCTACAACCTCCACACATGAAATAAGTCAAGCAAGTGTATTTTCTCTAAAATTAACCTCATAGCTTTTCTGGCCTGATTCTTTAAGACCTAACTGGGAAATCACCCACTCATGACAATACTTTCTGGTCTTAATTTTAATATACTTGATTTTCACTCCAACTTAAACTAGTGAAAACCAGAAGAAAATTGCTTTTAATTAAAAGACAGTTTTGGGAGGCCGAGGCGAGCAGATCACCTGAGGTCGGGAGTTTAAGACCAGCCTGACCAACATGGAGAAACCCTGTCTCTACTAAAAATACAAAATTAGCCAGGCGTGGTAGTCCCAGCTACTCGGGAGGCTGAGGCAGGAGAATTGCTTGAATCTGGGAGGTGGGCTGCAGTGAGCCAAGATCACTCCATTGCACTCCAGCCTGGGCAACAAGAGGAAAACTCCGTCTCAAAAATAAAATTAAATTTAAAAAATAAACAAAAACAGGCTGGGCACGGTGGCTCACGCCTGTAATCCCAGCACTTTGGGAGGCCGAGGCGGGTGAATCACGAGGTCAAGAGATCGAGACCATCCTGGTCAACATGGTGAAACCCCGTCTCTACTAAAAATACAAAAATTAGCTGGGCATGGTGGCACGTGCCTGTGGTCCCAGCTACTCGGGAGGCTGAAGCAGGAGAATTGCTTGAACCCGGGAGGCAGAGGTTGCGGTGAGCCAAGATCGCGCCATTGCACTCCAGCCTGGGTAACAAGAGCGAAACTCCGTCTCCAAAAAAAAAAAAAAAAAAAAAAGAATGCTGAAGACTTCTCTTGAGTTAAGGGCTGTGCCAATTTTAGATTTTATTTTCCCAATGGCTAGTCTGACTCAACGGAAAACTTTTCTGAGGCAGAGCTCTGAGAGTTCTTGGACCTCACTTAACATATCAAGGTAAGGTCACTGTCAAGCAATCTGGTGTTAATAATGTCAAAAAATACTCCTTTATTAAATAACATATCTTTTATAACAAAAAAGAAACCCAACTTTATCCTAGACTTCGTTCTCTCACCCTTCATATCCAGTCAAATTACCAACTCCTATAAACTTTACTTCCTAAACATTCCAATCATAGTTCCTTTCTCTTCAACTCAACTGCCACATCATTGCTGCAGACCTTCATCATAGCTCACCTGGAAACCATGATCATTTCCTACATCATCTCCCTGTTTTCAAGTTTGCCCCATCCAGTCCATCCTTCCTATAGCTGCCAGGACAATCCTAAAACACGTCTTTGGCCGGGCGCAGTGGCTCACATCTGCAATCCCAGACCTTACGGAAGCTGAGTGAGGTGGGTGGATCACTCAAGGTCAGGAGTTCAAGACCAGCCTGGCCAAAATGGTGAAACCCCATCTCTACTGAAAATACAAAAATTAGCCAGGTGTGGTGACGTGAGCCTGTAATACCAGCTATTCAAGGCTAGGCACAGTGGCTCACGCCTGTAATCCCAGCACTTTGGGAAGCCAAGGTGGGTGGATCACGAGGTCAGGAGTTCGAGACCATCCTGGCCAGCATGATGAAACCCTGTCTCTACTAAAACTACAAAAATTAGCTGGGCATGGTGTCACACGCCTGTAGTCCCAGCTACTTGGGAGGCTGAGGCAAAAGAACCGCTTGAACCTGGGAGGCAGAGGTTGCAGTGAGCCGAGATCACCCCATTGCACTATAGTCTGGTGACAGAGCAATACTCCATCTCAAAACAAAAAACAAACAAAAAAAAACAGCTCCTCAGGAGGCTGAGGCAGGAAAATCGCTTGAACTTGAGAGGCAGTGGTTTCAGTGAGTCAAGATCGAACCACTGCACTCCAGCCTGGGTGAAAGAGTAAGACTTTGTCTTAAAAAACAAAAACAAAAAAACCCCAACTTTGTATGGGTATCTTCAGAACACAGTTCAAATCCTTTCATATGGCATTTAAGGGTTTTCTTATATCTACCATTGTCTGCCTCTCAATTAATTGTCTTGACCACTTATTGTGTACCTACTATATACCCAGCTATATGTTAGGACATTGGAGATATAAAGGTGAATAAGACATAGATGGTCACCCAAAGAACTATATATTAATATATAAATAATAAGAAAAAAAGCAACAATAGAAGTATGAACACAGCCCAAAGAATCCTGTTAGAAAGGAAATGGGCTGGGGTCTGGGAAGACTTCAGAGAGTAACTGAAGAAGTAAGACTTCTGAGATTTTTTTTTTTTTTTTTTTTTGAGACAGAGTCTTGCTCTGTTGCCCAGGCTGGAGTGCAGTGATGCGCTCTTGGCTCACCTCAACCTCCACCACCTGGGTTGAAGGGATCCTCCTGCCTCAGCCTCCCGGGTAGCTAGGATTACAGGCGACCGCCAGCACGCCAAGCAATTTTTGTATTTTTAGTAGAGACGGGGTTCATCATGTTGGTCAGGTTGGTCTCAAACTCCTGACCTCAGGTGATCCACCCATATTGGCCTCTCGAAGTGCTGGCATTACAGGCATGAGCCATAGCGCCTGGCCTGAGTTGTTTTAAAGGATAAGCAGGAGCTGTCCTAGTGAACAAGGGCATGGTGACATGAAGTAGAATGGTTTACTGAATAAAATATCAATTTCACTTTCTTCAGGACTTGTCTTTTTTTTTTTTTCAATCTACCATCATGGCATTCCATGCAGCATTGCTTCTACAGGACTTGTCTTTTTTTTTTGTTTTTTTTTAAAGAAGCTTCTTTAACACTCCCTCCCATCCTACTTCCAGCCATGCAAAGTTAGGATTTAGGTCCCATCTTTGGTGCATTCCACTATTCATATAATAATTATTATGATTGGGGTTTTCTTGTCTCAGTTTCATCTAGTATACTTAAAGATCTAGAGGGAGGCCGGGCGCGGTGGCTCACGCCTGTAATCCCAGCACTTTGGGAGGCCGAGGCGGGTGGATCACGAGGTCAAGAGATCGAGACCATCCTGGTCAACATGGTGAAACCCTGTCTCTACTAAAAATACAAAAATTAGCTGGGCGTGGTGGCACGTGCCTGTAGTCCCAGCTACTTGGGAGGCTGGGGCAGGAGAATTGC
>PVKV010024420.1:0-31457 GCA_004027835.1 Alouatta palliata
CCTTTCCCTTCCCTTTCCCTTCCCTTTCCCTTCCCTTTCCCTTCCCTTTCCCTTCCCGTTCCCTTCCCTTTCTGTCTCTTTTCCTTCCATTTCCCTTTCCTTCCCTTTCCCTTGTCCTTCTCCTTCCCTTCCTCTTTTCTTTCCTTAATCTTTCTTTTCCTTTCCTTCCTCTCTTTCTTTGTCTCTCTCTTTAATCTTTTTTTCCTTAAAACACCAGAAATCACACGTTAAGGCCCTCTTCTGTTTCAAGGAAATACTTGTAGGCTAGCTTAGGAACTCTCTGGCTGATTATAGACTTGTTGGATAGCCAGAGAACAATTAAAAAGCATGCAGAATTTCTGGGACTTGACTTCAGATGTCTGTGTAAGCATGATTTCTATCTCCTGTAGAATTGTGATTCTTAAAGCTAAATAGTGAGGAACCCTCATGTCTAAAAATGAAAGGCTTAGAGTTAGGACTAAGAAATGAAGTTCTTATCACTGGCCCATTTTAATCCTTGTTTAGGTCTTGTTGAATTCGAGCTAAAGGAAGGGAAATACTTCTTTTGCATGGCTAAGGAATTAGAAGTTCAGCTCTCACTTTTCTCACCAAGGTTATCGACCAGCTTCTATGAAGCCAAATATTTGTTTTCTAATGAAAGTGTTAGGATATTTGGCAAAGTAAAAATGTCCTTGCATCTAGAAAAACTGGCATCTGTTTTCTTTGAATCAATTTCCAAAGATTATGCAGTACATTTTAATGGCACTCAGGGGACGTACAGTGTGTGTGTGTCTTAAAAATGAGGATGACCATTTTATGTCTCCCAAGTAGATAAACCTCTGCCCTACCCCCAATGAAGAGATCACAAAGCAAGATGTTATTAATTCTGAAATGATGGGAGGGAATGCCATAATTCCAGAGATGATATTTGTTAAAATATTGATGCCTTACCACCTTCCCATCTTGGATTAATTTTGACCCAAGCTGGCCATTCATCAGAAGATGTATAATGCCATTAGTATTGGGAAGATTTTTTAAAAAAGATTTTTATGAAGACATTACCTTCAGTCAATGAAATAAGACAGTTAAAGGACTGCAAAATATGCTTTGGCTTAGCATAAGGAAAGCAATTCTGGATGAAGCTGATTCTATAATTTAGCTGACAGGAAGGTGTGAGGGTGGCTTGTAAAGTTAAATGTGACCTGTTCAGAAACCATAACTTGGGTTGGCATTCAATGATGGGATTAATATTAATAACCAGGTTAATACTTACCTACAGTACCTAAGAAACAGTGAACCATAAGAAGGGATATTTTGATAAAGGAGATCAGATTGTGTCTTCTTCTTCTGCTTAACCCATTCTTACGCCTTCCATCTGCACTTATAATGCAGTCCAAACCCTTGCCTTGACCTGCAGGTTTTGTGGGGTGCAGCCCCTTCCTGCTCATAACGTTCTGCTGTTTGTAGCCACACACTCTTTCTATTAATTGATCCCAGCTAAGTTCATTCTGGACTCAGGGACTTTGCGCTACTCCTGAATTTGAGATGATATTCTTCCGGTTCTTTAAAGAACCAGCTCCTTCTTATCTTTCAGCCGTCTAAGAAGCCATTGACCATCCTATGTGAGAAAACTCCTTCCTGGGAGTCAATAGCATTTAATACATGTATTCATATTTACTGCTCTTTAAAAAATCTTATGTATTTGTTTGAATTGTTTAATTGCCTTTTTCTGCCAACCAGAACATACGTACAATGGGATGAGTATCTTTGTCCTTCCTACTTATCTCTCTTTTCTCAGCATGTAGGGAATTTCTCAAGCTGCTACTTGAGAAATATCTGAGGAGGGAGGGAGGGAGGGAGGAAGGAAGGAAGGAAGGGAGGGAGGGAGGGAGGGAAGGAGACAGGGTTAGTATTGCCAATAAGTTGAAAAAGCTACTGGCCATTTGGATGACAGATTTTTGGATGGTTTGGTGTGGAACTGACGCAGGTGTTGGAAGCTGTGATTTTGATGATGTGCATGAACATTGCAATGTTAATGGCCATTGAAGATGGGCACACATTTGGTCCAGTGCAGTGAAGAACTCCAAAGTCATGTCCAGTCTTTCAGTGGGTGTGCCTGTGCTTGATCACCTCCACCCTATGCTACCTGGATGACTCTGGAATTTTACTTAGACTTTTTGACCTTGCCTTTCAGTCCGTATAATGAGTGCATCTGCCAAATCAGAGATTTTGAAGTTCTCAAGATTTTGTCAAATCTTCAAAGGCCTCATAAGTATTTTTAATGTCATGAATTGTTCAAATCTGTTAAAGAATTTCAAAATTATACATTCATCAAAACAGCTACATGGCCCCATTGGTTGACTCTAAAAAGCAACTGCTACATACTCATGACATGACACTTATTCAGTTACACTTTGAAGGTACGTATAAGATTTTGTTTGAAAAAATGTACCCTTGCTTCAACAGTTTTTTATATTTAATTTTTGTGGGTACATAGTAGGTGTAGATATTTATGGGATACATGAGTCATTTTGATATAGGCATACAATATGAAAAACACACATCATGAAGAATGGGGTCTCCACCCCTCCAGCATTCATCCTTTGAGTTACAAACAATCCATTTACACTCTTTAAGTTACTTAAAAATGTACAGGTGGCTGGGTGCAGTGGCTCATGCCTGTAATTCCAGCACTTTGGGAGGCTGAGGCAGGTAGATCATGAGGTTAGGAGTTCGATACCAACCTGACCAACGTGGTGAAACCACGTCTCTACTAAAAATATAAAAATTAACCAAGCGTGGTGGTGCATGCCTGTAATTTCAGCTACTCAGGAGGCTGAGACAGGAGACTCACTTGAACCCAGGAAGCAGAGGTTGCAGTGAGCTAAGATTGTGCCATTGCACTCCAGCTTAGGCTACAAAGTGAGACTCCATCTCAAAAATAAATAAATAAATAATAAAATGTACAGATAAGTTATTATCGACTGTAGTCACCCTGTTGTGCTATCAAATACTAGGTCTTATTCACCCTTTCTTTTTAATATATCCATCTGCCATCCTCACTTCTTCCCCCCTCACTACCCTTCCCAGCCACTGGTGGTCATCTTTGTACTCTCTACCTCTGTGAGTTTGGTCGTTTTTCTTTTTCTTTTAAATTAGTATTCATATATGTGTGTGTGTGTGTGTGTGTGTGTGTGTGTGTATGTATGTGTGTGTGTGTGTATGTATGTATATATATATATATATATATATATATATAGTTGCACTTTAGGTTCTGGGGTACATGTGCAGAACATGCAGGATTATTGCATAGGATCATACATGGCAATGTGGTTTGCTGCCTCCATCCCCCCATCACCTATATCTGGCATTTCTCGCCATGTTATCCCTCCCCAACCTCCTACCCCCTGCTGTCCCTCCTCTGGTCTCCCCCAACAGACCCAAGGGTGTGATGCTCCCCTCCCTGTGTCCATGTGTTCTCATTGTTCAACACCCACAAGTGAGTGAGAACATGTGGTGTTTGATTTTCAGTTCATGTGTCAGTTTGCTGAGAATGATGGTTTCCAGATACATCCATGTCCCTACAAAGGACACTAACTCATTTTTTATGGCTGCCCAGTATTCCATGGGATATATGTGCCACATTTTCCCTATCCAGTCTGTCATCTATGGGCATTTGGGTTGGTTCCAGGTCTTTGCTGTTGTAAACACTGCCACAGTGAATATATGTGTGCATGTGTCTTTATAATAGAATGATTTATAATCCTTTGGATATATACCCAGTAATGGGATTGCTGGGTCAAATGGAATTTCTATTTCTAGGTCCTTGAGGAATCACCACACTATCTTCCACAATGGTTGAACTAATTTACACTGATTCCACACATTAGTGGGAACATGCACTGTTTGAATTTCTGTGCCTGACGTACTTCACTTGGCACAGTGATTTCTAGTTCAGTTTGTGTTGTTGCAAATGACTGGCTGTTGTTCCTTTTTATGGCTGAATAGTACTCCATAGTGTGTATCCCACACTTTCTGTATCCGTTTATCTGTTGATGGGCACTTAGGTTATTTACAAATCTTTTTATGGCAGCACTGTTTACAGTAGTTCCACAAAGCCACTTTCTAAGCATGTCTGTCTTCAGTTTCACCTTGTTACCCTTCAAGTTCCTAGTAAACATATAGGATGAGGGGAGGGGTACCGCGAGGTTGTGAGCACAGTTCTTGGAGTTTGTTTTGTGCTAAGAAAAGCTTGTGGACGATCGTGTTTGTGTTCTGGGACTGCCATCACAAAGTAGCACAGACTTCTCTCACACTTCCAGAGGTGTAAATCTGAAATCAAGGTGCCTGCCAGGTCCTGCTCCCTCTGAGGATCCGAAGAAAGAATCCTCCCCGACTTTTCCACAGCTTCCAGTGGTTGCCGGCATCCTTGGCACTCCTTGGTGTTTGTTGGCATTGCTCAACCTTCTTCCTCCATCACCTGGCTTCTTCCTTGTGTATCTCCACATCTCCCTCTCTTTGTCAGGACACTAGTCACTGGATTTAGGACCCACCCTAATCCATATATCCTCCTTTTAACTCATTCTATCTGCAAGTACCCTATTTCCAGATAAGGCCACTTCTGAGTATCTGGTAAAAATAAATTTTCAGAGGACACTCTTAACTTAATATAGCAATCTTCAAGTTTGTGGGAATAGGCAGGGTTACTGTTTGCACAGGACATTCCCTCCCTCCACCTAAATTATCAACACACAACTGTAACATGCAGACATTTGGTCAACCTGTATTTATTGGGAATTCCTTGCAAAGCATCCAGAACTGTAGTAAGTGTTAGAAGGCAAACAAGAAGATAAGAGCAATTCTAGTTTTAAGAACTGTGTGGTGTCACTGAGGAGCAGAGTGACATGCATGGAACCATTGCAGAATTATCAGATCCTAAATTTACCAGGGAGTACACAATGTTAGAGTTTGGAGAAGCACTTGATGAATTTGGGCTGGTGGAGTTGAGTACACTTCCTGGAGCGAGAGTGCAAGCTGAGCCATGAAGTACTGGTAGGACCATGAAGACACTGAGTAGTGATGCTGTACGGTGTCTTGAAAGTCAGTGAAGATGTTTGTGCTTAAGTCGGGAGCAAATGCCTGTTTAACTTTGTTGTTTTGTGCTGCTATAAGAAAATACCACAGACTGGGTAATTTATAAAGAACAGAAACTTATTTTTCATTTTTCTGGAGGCTGGGAAGTTCAGACTTGGGAAGTGTCAGATCAAGGCACCAGCAGGTCTGGTGTCTGGAGAGAACCCCCTCTCTACTTCCAAGATGGTGCCTTGTTGCTGTGTTTGCGGGTGGGAGGAACGCTGTGCCTTTAGGTGGTGGAAGGGACGGAAGGGCTGAAAAAGGGTCTTACTAGTTCTCTTCAGCCATTTTATAAGGTTGTGAATCCCATTAATGAGAGCTTCTATCCCATAACTTAAACACTTCATAAAGGTAATTCACAACCAAGTTTCAACACATGAATTTTGGAGTGGCCACAAATGTTCAGACCCTAGCACACAGGAAATGCCTTTGTCTGCTGCGAGCGGAGAAAGAAACAATGAAACTGTCAGTGGTTGAATGCAGGAACTAAAGGTTCATGTAAAAATGACCCAGAGACATCCAGTATGAGATTGGGGAACATGGAATTAAACACTTGGAAATGCTGTTCTCACCACTTATATGACCATGTTTACGTCCCTTGGATGTGTGATAGGGCAAGAAGATAAAATGAGTCATGCAGTGTTTATTTGAAATGGAATTCAATCAACATCCACCTCGCCATACCATTCTTTAGTCTGGGGTTGAATGAATGAATTCCTGTGTTTAAAAAAGAGGGGGGTCACCCCAGTGTTACTGCCACCATTGAGTAATAGAGTATTGGGTTTCCTATCGTGCTGTTATGATTGGGACAAATGGAACCATTTGTCTTCTGCTACATGGGAGAGATGTTAATATCAGGCACATCCAGTTATGTCATGAAAGGCTCTGTTATAATTAGTCTGAGTTGAATCATCAATCAAGAGATTCTGCAGGTATAGGCGCCAGTCACACCACATTATTGTAGAAGGCGGTCATTCATGCTACAGCAATACTCAATATCAGGTCTCAAGCTAGTTGCTTTATACACAATATCTCATTTAATTCTTAATGAAATACCTTAAGAGGTAGGTTGTATTACTATCCCTATTGTACATAAAAGGTAAATCACAGAGAGATTAAATAAATTGTTCAAGATCACATGCCTGTCCACTGACAGAAGAAAAATTCAAATCTGGAAATCCTACTTAAATATGTGCTTTTAAATGTTGTTATTAACTGCTTCCCAAAGGAGTTTGACTATATTTTTCCATTAGTTTCTTTGTACTTGTGACCTTTCTTTTTAAATTATTTTATTTATTATTCAATATGTTAAACCTTTTAAAAGATTCAAAAGTATGAAAAGGCATATAGAAAAATAATAAGTCTCCTTTCTGCTGATGATCTGTGAGTCTGAGTTTCCCTTTTCAGAAGTAACAACACTTTACTAGTTTCTTTTGAATTTTTTGTATTTTGTGTCTATTTTTAGGAATACGGTATCTTAGGTATATACTAAGGGGTGTGTGTGTGTGTGTATGTGTGTGTGTGTGTGTGTGTGTGTGTGTGTACAAGTGCACACACACATGTATCCTCTCCTTCCCCTCTTCCCCAACAAAGTGATTTCTGTACAGGCTACTTTGACCTTCACTTCATGTGTTTTGGGGGTTTGAGGATGTCTGTTTTTCCAGCCTTTGAAACACATGCATAAATATTCAAGCTGAATGTATAATTTTTATGGATTTTTGGTTGTTTCTGTCTGTTCACAGCCTCATTAAGCCACTTGAAACATATTTTTGTTTTATTATTTAGGACCCTCTCAACTATAATGACATGCACCTGAAATGATATGGAGACTCCCCCCCACCCTTGAGAACTGGTCTCGATTGTGTTAAAAGCCACATATTAGAGACTGGAGAGCCCATGGTTTGTCCTCCTGAGTCAGAGTCTGGAGTCAGTGACCCTGAGCCCAGAGTGTTTTGTCCTCACCTTGCAGGCAAGTTGATGGTGGCTGCTCAGAGCTGCTGCCTCTGTAGGGTAGGGATGTGTGGATGCAAACAGCAGAGGCTCTCATAAGGATACAGGTCTCTTTTTTTTTTTTTTTTTTTTTTTTCTGACACGGAGTTTCACTCTTGTTGCCCAGGCTGGAGTGCAATGGCACGATCTCGGCTCACCGCAACCTCCGCCTCCTGGGTTCAAGCAATTCTCCTGCCTCAGCCTTCCGAGTAGCTGGGACTACAGGCAGGCACCACCATGCCCAGCTAATTTTTGTAATTTTAGTAGAGACGGGGTTTCACCACGTTGACCAGGATGGTCTCGATCTCTTGACCTCGTGATCCACCCGCCTCGGCCTCCCAAAGTGCTGGGATTACAGGCGTGAGCCACCGCGCCCGGCCTGGATACAGGTCTCTTTATGCACAGTTCAAAAGAGCGGCCACACCACTCAGTCAAGATTCCACACTTGATCTACCCTCCTCTCCCTTTGTTGTCCCCTTTCCTATGCCTTAGCTGAACTGTCATTTCCTGTTCACGTTTCACACTCTCCTTACCCTGTACTTTCATGTACGTGGATTTCTCTGCATTGAATTTCCTTCCACTCCACATTACATCCTTTCCATCTTCAAAGATCAACAGAATCTTGTTGCCTTCAGAAACCCTTTTCCTGATTCACCCAACTGGAATCCTTCCCTTTCTTTTACCTAAACCTTGATTCTGTTATTTTTATCTTTAGCAGCATTATCCTCCCCCCATAAATTGTCCTGCTCACAGTAGTTGCTCAATAAATATTTGGTACCAATCCCATGGAAATACTAACATGTGTGTGCTTGCCCTTCAGCTCTCAGAGACAACTAGACTTCCACTTTCCAAACTTAGGATGCCTCAGTCATTAGAGAATTGACAAGCTGCCTAACTGTTTGAACAGTCTCCAGTACATTATAAATATTTGGATAAATCCTCCATCAGTGCATAGTCATCGCAGAGCCAATAAAACATGACCTTGACTTTCTCCTCTTTGTTTGTATGCACCCTAAAGCATCATCTCCTAAGGCAACAGGAGCAAATGGTGAACAGCTGGGCAGAGGAAGTGTCCTTCACACATCCTATATTTGGAACTGGTGGAAATAGCCAGTATGCTTCTGTGTCTGTTTAACAGGATAGATAAGATTTCAAAAATATATCTTCATTATGAGCCCCCTGTGGGCAGGGTCTTATCTTGATATCGCTTGCCCTAGGCATTGAGTAGGGCAATTTCTCAACCACACCACTACTGATATTTGGGACCAGCTACTTCTTGGTCCAGGGGAGCTACCCTGTGCAGTCTAGAATGTTTACCTCACCTTGCCTCCAGCCAACTAAGTGACAGAAGCATGCCACACCCCACCTCCCATCCCAGGCCACACTGTGCCAAACAAAAATGTCTCCAGGCATTGTCACATGTCTCCTGGTGGAAGAAGTTGGTGTAGGGTCTCGATGACTATTTATTGAATGAACCTGTAAGATTATCAGTGTTTGAACATTATCACTTTCCTTTCCATTTCTCTACATGAAGAACATTCCAACTTGGCAGATTTGCAAGAGAAACATCTTTACTCAATACTCAATTAATTTTACTCAATATCTAATAATTGGTTAAGAGAAAAAAAACAGCTTGCTGTCAACCACCCCTAAATTCTAGCTGCCACTTTGTTATACTTTAAAATGTGGTGAATTTTTGCCTCCATCTGTTACCCAATCTATGTAACTTGACATTTTCTAAAAAGTACCCTATTAAGGAGGGTTGTTTTCATTGTGTACTGTTTTTCAAACAAAAGCATATTGCATTGATTGTAAACTCTGCTATGCATAAAAGATAATTTATCCTGGCCAGGTGTGGTGACTCACGCCTGTAGTCCCAGCACTTTGGGAGGCCGAAGCAGGCAGATCTAGTTCAGGAGTTTGAGACCAGCCTGACCAACTTGGTGAAACTCCATCTCTACTAAAAATACAAAAAAAATAGTCGGATATGGAGGCACACACCTGTAATCCCAGGTACATGGGAGGCTAAGGCAGTATTATCACTTGAACCCAGGAGGCAGAAGGTATAGTGAGCTGGCGTTTGACCACTGCACTCCAGCCTGGGTGACAGAGCAAGACTCTGTTTCAAATAATAATAATAATTTATCTTAAACATGGCATTGAGCCAGCTGTTTGCACGGGTAGCACAGCTATGGCATGAAGTAAGAAAAATGTATACTGAAATAAGAACCGTTAATGATTTATTGCTAAATAACTTCATGGACTTAACAACATGTAAGGAAGAAAGTATGTAAAGTTCTACAAAACACCCGGTTGTATTAACGCTCGGGAATCTGAACTGCATGTCTTGTTGATACTTCTTTAACATTTTTATTAAACACTAGTTTAGTGAACAGTCTCCACTCAGTGAGATATAAACATGACATGACTTTTTCTCCACTCACTGTTCCCAGATTCACAGAATTGCCTATTCTTCCCCTTCCCCTAATAAGATCTCAGACAGATTTTTCAACTTTCTGATCCCTTTTGGTTATTAGTGTTTAGTCTCAGTGGGCATTTATGCCCCCATCATTTTCTTTTTCAAAGTAGCTATTTTACAGTGTGTTTGAAGTTTCTTTTCTCCCCTTGCCAGACACGTAGCTTCCAAAAAGCAGAGGGTGTATGGTGTTTTTCATTCCTCCCCTTCTTTTATCTTGGAACGAAGAGGGAAGACTTTGTATGACTTTGAGGCATTCTTTCCTTTCGTCTTCTGGCCCTCTAGATCTGCTGAAGTTTGGGGGCAGGAAAGAGGACGCAAAGAGTCACAGCTCTCAAGTTCAACACTGTGGTTGCATTCCTCTTATTTAGCATGGTAAGCATGAGTGAGTCGACTGTCACTCATGTAGCTCCAGCAGAAACAGCTGAGCTCGAGCCGGTTTGCTGGTGTATTCCAAAAGACTCATCTGGAAGGTGGGGAGACAGTAAGTTGTAGCCACGTTGCTGCTACTTGTCTGCTTTCTTATTTGAAAATATTCAATTTGTTTTCTTTCTCATGATGTGTAAGTATCACAGATACCTCAAAGAAACACACAGGGTCTTCTTTGCTCCTTGTATTAGCCTTTTTTCAGGCTGCTGGTAAAGACATACCGGAGATTGGGAAATTTACAAAGAAAAAGAGATTTAATAGATTCACAGTTCCACATGGCTGGGGAGGCCTCATAATCATGGTGGAAGGATGAGCACATTATGTCTTACATGGATGGTGGTGGGCGAAGAGAGAGCTTGTGCTGGGAAACTCCCTTTTATAAAATCATCAGATCTCATGAGACTTATTCTCTATCACTAAAACAGCACGGAAAGACCCACCCCCATAATTCAGTTACCTTCCACTGGATCTCTCCTACAACACGTGGGAATTGTGGGAGCTACAATTCAAGATGAGATTTGGGTGTGGTCATAGCCAAACCATCACTCCTGTTTCTTGATTTGGCAGCTCCAGCTCCAGCGAAACCCTAGTCATCTCCCTTCCTGGTGTCTGTTCCAACCGTGCATCTCACAGGCCATTGTCCCCCCACCTTGCAGGTGAGCCTCTTGGAATGTACTGGCAAACTGGCTGGAGCTCAGCTATTTCTGCTGGAACTGCATGAGCGACAGCAATCTCACTCATACTATGCCCATTAGTAGGATGCAGGTTGTTCCTCTGCTTCCTTTATTCCCACTGTGCCCCCAGTTTTTCCCAAATTCTATTTTCTTCTGGTGCTCAGGGACATCTCTGAGACACTCCTCCGGTTTACTGTCAGGAGACTTCTAACTGGGGAATGACATTTCAACCTCCTCTTGTTACAGCAGCCTCTGGTATTTGCAAGTGCTTCCCTTAGCATGGACACGTGGCTTTTTGGGTGAGCTCAGGAGCAAGTACCAGGGCTCTCAGATGTCGGATCAGTTTTCTTAAAACATCTTACTCATTGCTAGATTTGTCTTAAGATCTAAGGCTGTCCTGATTATCATTACATTTAGGACAGGGTCTTATGAACATGGGAACATGGTGAAAATTTCTACTTTTCATAGTTTTAAATTTTAACACAATTTTATAGTTTTTAATTTTAATACAATTTTAATAAAATTAAAAGTTTTTTGGCTGGGTGTGGTGGCTCACACCTGTTATCCCAGCACCTTGGGAGGCCAAGGTTGGTGGATCATGAGGTCAGGAGTTTGAGACCAGCCTCGTCAGCATGGTGAAATCCCATCTCTACTAAAAATACAAAAATAAGTTGGGTGTGGGGGCGCACACCTGTAATCCCAGCTACTCAGGAGGCTGAGGCAGGGACATTGGTTGAATTCTGGAGGCAGAGGTTGCAGTGAGCCGAGATTGCAGTGAGCTAAGATTGTACCACTGCACTCCACCCTGGGTGGCAGAGCAAGCCTCTGTCTCAAAATAAATAAATAATTAAAATTACTAAAATTAAAATGTTTAATTTTAATTCTTAATTTTTATAGTTTTTAATTTTTATAGTTTTCAATTTGAATTTAAAATAATTTAAATTTTTTTATTTTAATTGACTTTTAGCAAATAACTGTTGTTTCAAAAAAGCTCACTAGGGTTTCAATAAAAGTGTCCTTAATTTTCCATATATTAGGGTTATGAATGACCCATTCTCCATTTGTATGTGGTCATTAACCTCCTATGCTAGGGCAAGGACCATGACTGGCTTTTGCTCAGCTCTGCATTCTACATCTAGCATCTGGCATCAGCACCAGGTACATAATTTGTAGGCTTCAATGCAAAATGAAAATACAGGGCTTCAGGGTTGCTTTGTTTTATTTTGTTTTGTTTTGTTTTGAGAAAGGTTATTGTTTGACACACAGGCTGGAGTGCAGTGGCATGATCACAGCTCACTGCAAAGCCTTGGTCCTGCCTTTCTAGGAGGTAGAGATCTAGTTTCTCATGGACCCAAACAGGGCTTCTTAATGGAGATTTATAACATCAAAAGGAATTACATGAGAACAAAGTAATTATCCTTCCTGTATGACTATCAACCCAATTTACAAAGGAGTGAAATTAAACATTGCAGTTAATTACAGTGACAGTGTCAACTTTGTGGACCAATTAGGGCTCATTGGTTGCATGCAACAGAAACCAATTCCCCCCTAAATTAAGCAAAAAGAATACTTATTAGCAGTAGTCAACAAGCTTACAAAATTTAGAGGTGTCTGAAAAAGCAGTGTTGGTAGCATGACAGGCACCAAGCCACTGTGAGGTCTCCTCCATGGGAAGAAATGAATTCCAGCGAAGTCTTCTGTCCATGTTTCATTCTGCTCCATTTCTGGATCCCTGAAGAGCACATCACACTGGCCAGACTTAGGCAATACCTCCCTTCTTGAATCCACCCTGGCAGGGAGAGCTAGGATGTGAAAGAAAGCGCCTTTAGGAAACTCTTCATCTTCCAGAGTGGGAAGGGAACCTACTCAATGTATGGTCTTCCAAAGGCTACGTAAAATGTGAGAGATGTAACCTCTCTTGGGCACTCTTAGGAAAAGTAAGCAGTTACCAATTAGACGAGGAGTGAGCTTCAGTCTGTTTCCATGGAGAAGGTTGATGTCTGTCCTCTTGTATGGAGGGTTTCAGAGCTGCCCTCGTCTGCACTCCAGGGTGGCCCTCAGAGAGCATTGCTGTGTCCCCATTTCTTGAATGTGTGGAGGACCCTACAGTTACCTGCTGCTGTAAGGCAATGTGTATTCACCATTGTTGTTTCAGGGCTGCTTTCTCTGTACCCTCTAAACATTAACTCCCTCATGCTCCTGTCCCCTTTATGGAGCTCATTGCTACAGAGCAGGTGTGCAGTTTGCTCTACTTCCTGGTCACCGTTTCTTCCGCACATTTCTCCCTGCACGTGTATACTCTGGACTGTGCACTTTTCCACTCTGGATTCCTCTCCTGGACAGTTGTATCAGACTCCATTCCCACTTGTCTGAGCTTAAATTTTTTTTTTCTTTTTAGTACAGTTACCCTCCCGACTCCCATGTTGCCCGTCTCTGCTCCTAGCGTGTACACATTGTGGAATGTGAGAAAGTGAAGTTCTCAGACTTTCCATGTGAATCGAAGACCCTTTTCTGGCCCCTTGACTGCTAGTGTCACCAACACCACTGGTCACCTTCCTCTCACTTTCTGCTTGTATAAAGGACAGTCTCCCAGTGTCCCTGAGGAACCATTGTGATTACTGGAAATTGTGCTGGCTACATGGGAATGAGTCATAAGAAGCCTCATCCTACTTCCGATGTGTCCCATGCTCTGTGTTGTAAAGTACACTTGGCATAGCCAGGAGCATCCTAGGTTGGCCGAGTGCTAGATGGCAGGCATTGAGAACTGTCAACGCCAATACAGGAACTGTAAAGCCAAACCATGGAACTGGATGAGACACTGATACTAAGTGTGTGGGCAGATTGACTGTACCAGTACAGGATTCTTGATTGTCTGCAACAGAGAGCTTTTCTAGGTAGTCTATGCAAATGATAATCTGGTTTGAATGTTTTTGGGGAGAATGCGGAATCATCAGGAAAACTTGAGAACCTGGCTCAGAAAATAGATGCAAGGGCTGAAGGTACCATTAGGATCCCTGCATAGAAACTGCCTGCTGTGGATGCTGCTGCGAGCACTGTGATCACAGCCATGTGACACCACCAGCATCCATACTTGTGCCATTAGGATCCCTGCATAGAAACTGCCTGCTGTGGATGCTGCTGCCAGCACTGTGATCACTGCCATGTGACACCACCAGCATCCATACTCGTGAACTTAGAGTCATGGTTCCAGATTCTACCCTTGACACAGCCTCCAGTGATGGTGCTTGATTTAGCCTGTGCTTTCACCTAGCCCCTTAAGACCCAAGACCTATGGCAACATACAGAGTCCAGGGATTTTTATTTTCCTTAAAAAAGCACCAGTACAGTTTGAGGAGGAAAAGTGAGTCTTTTAAACAAATAATCCTGGACCAACTGGATGCTGGGATGGAAAAATTTAACTGAGATCCATATTTTCCATCATAGATAAAAATTAACTGAAGATGGATTGCAGGCCTGACTGCAAAAGCAAGCACTTGAGAGCCCCTGGAAGAAAACATACACATCTATCTTTGAAAACTGAGCATGGTCAACATTTTCTCAGATGAAACACAATAAGTACTAAACATGAAAGAGAAGTTTGACAGACTACTTCCTCAAAATAAAAAACTTTGTCCCATAAAAAGACCTTAAGAGATTGAAAAGTCATGCCACAAGGAGAAAATATACTAACTACACACACACACACACACACACACACACACACACACAGACACACACACACACAGACACAGAGCTGTGGCTCTGCACTTAAATATTTTATCAAGATAAATGAAAACATATCTGCACACAAAGACTTCTTCACGGATGCTCATCGCATGTTTATTTGCAATGGCAAAAGAAGAAAAAAGGGAAATTACCCAAACATCCATCAATAGGTGAATGCATAGTAAGTTGTATAGTCACTCAATGGAATGCTATCCAGCAATAAAAAGAAATGAATTGCTGACAAGCACATCAGTGTGTGTGTGTATACTGTACCGGTACAGGATTACACACACACACACACACACACACACACACACACACACACACAATACTTAGCAAGAGAAGTTATCCACAAAAGAGTCCATGCTTTATGGTTCCAGTTTTATGAAGTTGATGAACAGGAGCAATTGGCCTATGGAGACAGAAATCAGGTTTGTGATTGCCTTTCACCCACTAAGATGCCTCTTCATTTTCTACCCGAGGACTATGTATATATTTTGCTCCAGGCTATCCACAAAACAGAGATGTAGGATTCATGCTTTTCATGCCATTGGGAATGGACATCTTGTTCATAGCAGAGGTAATACAGGAGTATTAATCACCAAATGCTTATAAATACTGATACCCAGATGACTTACACAAGTCATCACAAGACCACAATCATCACAAGACTACAGTCTCCATTTTGTATAAATGCAACCCAGAAATCTGGGATTATAAAAGTACTTGCCTCCTTTGCATTCTTTACTGGGGGAGGAGCAGAAAATGCAAAGAGGGAGAAGGGGATTTTCTAAGGAGATGGCTTTTCTCTGCACTTTGACTGGGGTACCAGTTCGTGTGTGTATGTGTTGGCAAAACACCATAGAGCTCTATACTTAAGATCTGCGTGGTTCAGGTAGTTATACATGAATGAAAATAAAACATCTAGGAAGGCATATCCTAATGGGCAAGGCTGGTCATATATTTGCATTTAACTATTAGAAAACTTCTGTGGTTTCTGTAGCAGGAGGTAGCTGCCATCTGCAAATACAAAGGGTGTTTGAAGGAAGGACTGTCATTCATGGCACAGGTCCGCTACACCTTTGGATTCCACATCCTGCAGCAAAAGTCAAGTGAGGACCGTGGTCGAAATGAGATTCCACGGGAACAAACCAGGAGTGAACGATTCCAGTCAGAGTGGAAAACGTGTCCCGGTTTGTCTGGGACTTTTTCTGTGAGAGCACTCGAAGTCTTGTGTTATGAAAAAACCTCCATTCCAAGCCAACTGGGATAGTTGGTCACCTTCCTTCCAGCCAGAGCTCTGTCTACAGTGAAGTCTGAGGGAGACATTGAGGGATCACACTGGAAAAAGCGAACCCAGAGATCAACCTTGAAGCTCCTGCAGGTGTGAGGTCAGTGTGGAATAATTGTCATGGATAGAGATTCACTGGAGGTCTCACAAGCCCTGCCACCCCAAACCACATGAGAACCTTATGCGTATTCTTCCATAAACTGTGATCCATTTTTCTTTCCATAGCACTCAACCTCCTAAAACTATCATCTCAGTGTTTTCACTCCCATTCCCTATAAGCTCCATGAGGGTTGTTCACATGTCAGGTTTATTCATCAGTGTATCTGTAGCACATGTAAATGGCTGTCACAAATGCTTAAATGATTCAATGAATGATTGAATGATTTCGTGAATGACCCAATCCATCAAACATTGCTCTAGGCTTCCTTTGAAGACCAGGATCTAGACACATGGACATTTTTGAGGATTTAAGCCACAGTCCTTTAAGCAAAACCCTTCCAGGAAGACACTTTCATCTTTCTCTGGGGCTACAGCAACCAGAATATGTGCATTTAATTACTCACTGCCTATTTTTATGTTACTCAAGCTCAGTTTCTCTCCCTCCATTCTCTTTTCCTCAGTGGTGGCAATATAGATATTTAAATTCATTATTTATTTTTCCATTTCTTCCCTTTTCCTGCAGTCTCCCTCTAGAGATGACAGTTATCTTAAACTTTCACCCACCAAGATGTCTCTTCAGTTTCTATCCAAAGAGTACATACATATTTATCTCTACGCTAACCATGAAACAGATACGTGTGATTCATACTTTTCATGCCTTTGGGAATGGGTATCCTGTTCATAGCAGAGGTGATACCAGCATATTAATCACCAAATCCTTAGTAAATATTGATATCCAGATGATTTACACAAATTATCACAAGACCACAATCATCACAAGACTACAATCTACCTTTTGTATAAATGCAACCCAAAAATCTTGGATTATAAATGTACTTCCTTCTTTGGACTTCAGATAAATCTGTAGTATCCTCGAGTCTTTCAAAACTTCCTCTGTCTCCAGCAAATCTTGTAGGAAGGAAAAAAATAGATATCACTTTGCAATTTATGTTTCTACCAGCGTGCATTCGAGTAGATTCAATTGACTCCAAATGTTTTGCACATTCTAATTTCTGTCCCCTATTGTCCTCCCCTGTTGACTTCAAGTTAATGCATAATATGATGTGGGACATCCCTCATAAATTCCATATCATCAGTGTAATGTGGCTTTGATGATGTACTGCGTTTTAAATTAGCTCTGTCACAAAAGGACGATGGGGGGCCCAGGAGGTTTTTTTTTTTCTAATTTTCCTTCTGTTCTTGAAGTGTGATAAGTCTAATTATAGTTGGCAGCAAACAGCCGTGTTTCTTCAGCTAGTATGGCTTGTGAGGACTGTTGGATTGCTATGATATCTTCAGATTTTTATAGTAGGTCTCTTAGACCCAACAAGTCAAGATGGCTCCCAAGTGGGAGGAGTTCTAAAAGATTAAAGAGAAATGAACGCAGGAAGTTAGTGACATTGATCTGTCATGGTCAAGTTCAGTGATGCATTCTTGTGGCTTATATTACTCATGGGAGTTAATTGACAATAACATTTTCAGAATATTAGAATAATTTGGAGAAGAGGGTATGACGTACCTAAATTATGTATATACAAAGTAATTTTTGTTTCTTCTAATACTGTACTAATCTAAGGGGATTCCTCCCTGTCTGTTGTCTTTTCTGGGGGGAAGAAACCAAACGTACAGTCATACCTACTGTAGGAAGAACAGCTATAGCTCCTTTTAGCTCTGGTATAGGAAACACGCTCTCATGAACTTTCTTTCTCATTCTCTATACCAGGGCTTCTCACGCTTTCAGTGAGCACAGGGATCATTCCAGGAATCTTCCTGCAATGCATATTCCGTTTAGTAGGTCTGGGGTGGAGCCTGAGATTAGGCACTTCTTACAAGCCTCCCGGTGATGTTCCTGCCACTGGTTCATGGTCCACACCATGAACAGCAAGATTTTATAGGGTGTTAAGCAACAAAAATGTATTTGCATGTGGATGTCTCTGCACTAGAATTGCATCGAGAGGAGAAATAAAATAGCTTACAATTCTGGATGAATTGGGTAGATATTCTTATAGAATAGCTAACATAAATTGAGCCGTGGCTGCATTATTTAACACAACAGTGTAGATAGGCACCAGTGCTTATCTCCGTTATACAGCTGAGGGGCTATAAGCTTACAGACGTTTAGTGATGTGATCAAGTTACAGAGCTAACACTCAGTGGAATTTGAACCCAGACAGTTTGATTTCAGAGCAGTATAGGCTGAAATGCCTATACTGCTCGTGGACCATCGCCCTGAAATGCAGTAAATTTGTCTGGAGTGTAATGTCTGGAGTTTTTTGCATTTTCATCGTTATAAACCTCTCGCAAATATTGAGTACCTAAGGCCACTCCTTAAGGGTTTTTCTTTTCTTTTATTATATTTTAAGTTCTGGGGTATATGTGCAGAACATACAGGTTTGTTACACAGATATACACGTGCCATGGTGGTTTGCTGCACCCATCTACCCATGATCTACATTGGGTATTTCTCTTAATGCGATCCCTTCCCTAGACCCCCACCCCCCGACAGGCCCCAGTGTGAGATGTTCCCCTCCCTGTGTCCATGTGTTCTCATTGTTCAACTCCCACTTAGGAGTGAGAACTTAGGATATTTGGTTTTCTGTTTTTCTGTTAGTTTGCTGACAATGATGATTTCCAGCTTCACCCATGTCCCTGCAAAGGAGGTGAACTCATCCTTTTTTATGGCTGCATAGTATTCCATGGTGTATATGTGCCACATTTTCTTTATGGAGTCTATCATTGATGGGCATTTGGGTTGGTTCCAAGTCTTTGCTGTTGTGAACAGCGCTACAATATGTTTTGTAGCAGATAAGAGAAGATGCTGTGCTTCCAACTGAAGACCACCCAATAGCACTCAGTGATAGCTGAAATTCAGGAAACCATTTATATATCCAGAGGAAGTGATTTTCTTTATGTATTGAAAAAATATATTTAAATCATTATCTGTAGTAATTAGCTGAATGGAAGAACTGGCCTAAAGAGCAATATGTTTTTTCTTTTTTTTTTCTTTTGGTAAAAAGGATATGCTAGGAACACTACAGTGACTTGCAGATTAATTCTTTGTTTATATTTATACTTTCAAACTTTTTTTATACAGGTAAAATTCACATAATACGAAATGTGAATTTTAAAGTGTACAATTCAAGGACATTTAGTAGATTCACAGTGCTGTGCAGTGATCACCTGCAATAAGCACATAGAAGGATGCTCAACACCGTTAGTCATTAGAGCAATGCAAATCAGGCCAGGCGTGGTGGCTCACACCTGTAATCCCACCGCTTTGGGGAGCCAAAACTCTTGAACATAAGAGTTTTATACCTGCCTGGGCAACACAGGGAGACCTCGTCTCTACAACATATAAAAATAAATGAGCTGAGTGTGATGGGATACATCTGTGGTCCCAGCTACTTGGGAGGCTGAGGTGGGAGGATCATTTGAGCCTTGGAGGCTGAGGCTGCAGTGAGTGATAATTGCACCACTGCCCTCTAGCCTGGGCAACAAGAAAGACCCTATCTCAAAAAAAAAAATAAAAACAAAATAAAAAAAAGAGAGCATTGCAAATCAAAGCCACAAGGAGACATCATGTCACACCTACTAGGATGGCAAATGATGATAATAACGGAAGGTAACAGTTGTTGTCCAGGGTGTGGAGAAACAAACTCTCAGGCTTTGCTGGTAGGAATGCAAAACGGCACAGTGGCTGTAGAAAACGGTTTGGAAGTTAAACCAAGATAAACACAGAATTCTCCCTAACTTTCGACGACTGAATGTATTTGCTGTTTTCCAGCTCCTGTTTTTTCTCACGGCTTCTTCCAGGGCCTCTGTCTTGTTTCCTAGTAGGTGATTCTTTGTCCTGTATCCAGTTAGTAGCCAATGTAAAATGGTGCCATACTTACTGTTTTAGATGCAAGGGATTATCTCCTCATTCCAATGATTTGACCACTGTCTATTCTTAGCTGGTACCAGGTTGGAAGGTGGAAGAGTTGTTGGTTGGCTGGTTGGTGTTTTTACCTCCAGATACAATGTCATTCCAGTATTATTTTTACTGTCTTATGTGGGGTAAAGTCCCTCTCTGTTGCTGTCTCTACAAGGCTAACTCCTTTGACCCCAGCAGAAAGAACAGTTGATGATATTTGGTCCAAAAAACAACAAACCTGTGCTATGACTGTTCTTCTCCTTGGCCGGAAACTCTCACTTGAATCATTGGGCAGAATGATGGAGGCAGATGTAGGTTTAAACCTTAATTACACCACTTGGTAGTATGTATAAGTTTGGGCCAGTCCTTCAGCTTCCCTGTGACTCTGTTTCTCAAATAAATAATGGAGTAGTACTTATAGGAATGGCTAATGATTAAATAAGATAAGCAGGAAAGCATTTAGGATAGCATCTGGCACACAGCAGCACTCCACATCAACCCTGGCTGTTACTGTATTATTATGATGGTTACCTCTGTCCTAGTTTTTACTCTACTGCATAGTTTGGGTCTGTTTGCACACTACACTTCTTTAAAACACATACGTACTCTTGAGAATTATCTCATTGTCTTCCTACAAGCTGTCTTTTTCCTTCTGCATGAACTTTTAAACCTTCTCCACTAAGGCAAGGGAACTTTAAATGGTTTTCTTCACAGAGAGCTAGCCTAAGAATGAAAATAAATCAGCTGAGAGAGGTAGCACATATCTGCAGTCCCAGCTACTTGGGAGGCTGAGGTAGGAGGATCACTTGAGCCTGGGAGGCTGAGGCTGCAGTGTGTGGTGATTGCACCACTGCACTCTAGCCTGGGCAACATAGCAAGACCCTATCTGAAGAAAAAATGCAAGTCAAAACCACGAGATTTTAAAAAAATTAATGATATCTTAAGAGAAAGGAAACTTTATTACTCTCAGGCGTACACAGCCACAGTCACAGTTCAACAGTCTCTGTCCTGTGTAGGGCCTGAGGTGACTTGCTTTTGATGAAACAGAGAAGCAGGTGGCCCTCTATCAGTTGAAGAACCTGTGTGTTTAGCATAATGCCCTGATGTTGTATGCGGCTTGGGGAATCCTGCTTGTGACTCTGAGGTCTGTTTATATGTTAATGACTCTTCACCACTTTAACATTCTTGAAAGTAGGTTTTGGCCTTAGAATTTGTGAAATTCTCCCTCAGTTGTTGTTCTTTATTTGTGGATCACCATGAGATAAGCTGGCTGGCTATAAAAAGAAAACTCAGTCTCTATCCAGAAATTTCAAGAATGCCAAATCTGTGATGTCTGCATTGATAAATTCTTAAACAATGCTTTAAACATACTCAGATTTAATAATTTATTAACTTACCTAATTATTCATTTAAAATAACTCTTTAAAAAGGCTGGCTTATCTTACCCTAGCTGTAGTTTCTTTTCTGCCAGTGAAACTACCAGTGGCTTACTGTATCTCAGACTACATTCATCATATTTCCATATTGTAAATCCATTAAAATGACTCTTCTCTGACTCCTTGGAGTTGAGGTCTGTGATTATCTGGCATCAGAGGAAATTCGTGCCCAGAACCCCGCACAAGGCATTTCCGCATTGCAAAGTAGCACCAAGAGCAAGCATGAGTGAATCAAGTTCTTCTATAAAGAGGGATCCTATGACAATGCTACCTTTAGAGATGGAGGAGCTCTAAGATATTGTCAAGTAAAAGAAACCTCTCTTTCAGAGATGGAAAATAACCTAAGTTTTCATACTGAGTTCGTAATAGAACACAGGTGAGAACTCTAACAGTCCACTCAGTAAGGGCTCTAGGTCCTCCTGTCTTAGGCTCTGAAGGGAAACAGATGGCAGTGTCTCCTGGAATCACCTGGGAGAGAACTTTGCCATCAAGATATTCAACCTCCTAGTTGTAGAGATAGGGGCTCTGGTGTTCGTTCATTCATCTAACACGTATTTATGGAGCACTTGCCCAATGCCAGACAGTGCTCTAAACAAAGGTTATGTCAGTGACCAACACTGAACCACTCCCTGCTCACAGGGAGTTAGTCACAGCACAAGGATCAGACAGTGAATAGGTAAGTCAGTGATCTGCTGAGAAAGATGACATCAGTATTATGTCAGGGTGACGTAGTGGTACCTGAGACAGGGCACAGTAAATGGAACATTTTTTCTAAGTGCAATGGAAAGTCACTGTAGAGTTTTAAATAGAGGAGGGATAGGATATGATTTATGTTTTAAAAACCTCTCTGACACCTAGATGGAAATTTAATTGTGAAAAGAGCAAGAACGTCACTTCTAGGCAAATGCTGTAGGTCAGAGAAGAGTTGATGGTAGTGCTAAGATGGTAGCCGTGGTACAGCTAAGTGGATAGAGGATGGATGCTGGACATAAAGGTGAGGTCTGGACCCTAGACTCAGTGGGAGAGGTAAGCGAAAAAGACTTACCAACAACTTTAATTGTTCAGCTTGAGCATCTGAAGAGATGTACCCAAAGAGAAGTTTGCATCAGGCTCTGTGCAGCAGCTACAGTTCATATTGATTTACGCCTTTTTAAATTTTAATTTAATTTTTTTTTTTAATTAAAGAGATCAGGTCTTGCTCTGTCACCCATGCTGGAGTGCAGTAGAATGATCGTAGCTCACTGCAGCCCCAAACTCCAGGCTCAAGCAATCCTCCCACCTCAGCCTCTTGCATAGCTGGGACTACAGGTGTGCACCACCACACCCAGAGAATTTTTTTTTTTTTTTTTTTTAGAGACACGGTCTTGCTATGTTTCCCAGTCTGGTCTCAAATTTCTGGCCTCAAGTAACCTTCCTGCATCTGCCTCTCAAAGTGCTGGGATTATGGGTGTGAGCTAGCTTGTCCTCCCAACAGCTATTTTAAAAATAATGCTGAGATCTGTAAGCCATGCCTGACTAGAGGGAAGATACTTACCTATTTCTCTTCTTTCTTGAGTAGCACCTCATATAGGGCTAAATTGTGGGGTGGACTATATGCAGGGATGAGTGTGGGTGTACTGGAGAGTTTCACCCTGTGTGTGTTTTCCTCTGAGCCCAAGGACTGCAGCTGAGAAAAAATGTCTCGATGGGTATTGGCATAATCCACTGCCCTGCGTGGGACCACAGTCTTAAAATGCCAGTTATGCCTTCCTGGGTGCCACAGTTGCCTTCTTTTGTAAGACTGTAAACTTCATCAACCTGGCCTTGACTTCCTCTGGATACAATAGTGGGAACCGCACAGTGCTGAGTCACAGTTAGAAGGGGTGTCTGTCATCACAGTGCAGTATCACTCTGCTCCCAGACACCCTGCTGTTTATCATTCCTCCTGTCTCCCTCTCCCTCCTCAGGCCACGCTATTCTTTGGCAGTGATCACATCCAAGCCAATTCCCCATAGTTTTGTTCATTTCAAATGGAAATAAGGTCGATGTTTAGCAGATGATGAGAGTTTCACTCAAAATGTAGCATATTTGTACCCCATCCCTTAGGTCAAACACGTAAGTATTCTTCAGGAGGTGAGAAGATGCCCTAAGCTTACTGTTTAAAATCCTTAGGATGGCGTCTCCTCCATGCCACCTGTAGCTGTGAACTCAGTGTTATATATCGTGAACTCCAAGTTTCTCTTCAAAGAATCAGTGTGTCAGTATACTCAGCTCTCTTATTCTTTAATTCTCCACTTTAAAGTTTAACTTCCTGGCTCTCTTCACCCCCTTGCCTCTAGTTTTGGTAAACAACTTTCCCACCAGTTCTAATCAGTAGTTCACATCTGTTCCTCTGGTCACCTGCTTTGACATGAGTCACCCCGGTCACCTGCACTGACTTGTTCCATAACTGTCCTTCCTGCCAAACTACCCACCCCACCACTCTGGCTGGTGCCCATGCTGTCCTTAAAATAGCCAATCAGAATTAGCTTGGACTGTGTGATTCAACACTAGCCAGTAGGGGAACGACACAGCAGCAGAGGCTACCTGCATCAGGAATAAAAAGCCCTTCCCCTCCCTTGTCCAGGTGTGTGTTCACCGTTGCTCCATCTGTGAGATGCTCCTACCCTGTGAGAAGTAAATTGCCTTGCTGAGAAAATGTATATTCGACCACTACTCGACTTTACATATAACATCAGCAACTCTGGGAATTTGAACAGCTGCCCCTCCTTAAGATTCCTTACTGCCTGTGACTTGACACAATGGAAGGGCAAACACCCCTATGACTCTGTGCACCTTTGTTGGGTTGGCATGAGCCAAGCCTGCTAGAAGAGACATTTTCTTTCTTGACTTTGACTTCTGGCTCAGCTTGGGAACCCATTTCTTTCCTGTCGGAGACCTTCCCTCCTGCATTCTGGGCTTTGTACTTTTTATACCTTACTGTGGCTCTGACAAGGCCTTTACTGCTGCTTTGGGTTTTGCTGTTATTGTTTTGTTCTCTACTTAGATGCCCTTCTGGCCTGGATGATTTTTGCCTGGTTGGAAAGAGACAACTTGGTAGGTGAAGAGAGAGGAGAACCTACAGGATTATGTGAAAATCTTTCCCTGAGGTTCACACAGAAGCATCTTAGAGAGTGTTAGAATCTCTTTCTCAAATCTTTGTAAGACAAGCTTTCTGAAATGTCACCACAGGGTGTACCCTGGGAGAAGAAGCGTCATCTTTCCAGATACCCTGCATTGAAAAAAGAAAAAGAACCCGGAAAGGATAACACAAGATAGAAAGTCCATCTTGACATTTGGGGGACAAAAAATACAAGGACATTTTTCTTTCAAATCCAAGAAAGTTATAAAGAGGAGAGATGCTGAAAAGCACCTTGTCTCTGATTTCTCATCTTTGCCAAATACAAACAAGTACCTGAGCTGCTCTTCTGGGCTTCTTTCCCATGTGCCATCTGAACCATGAAATGCTTGAGGTGGGAGGATATCTTGTTTATCTTTGAATCCATAGTAACAGTAGAGTATTTGATTCAACCCAGTAACTGCGATGGTGCTCATTCTGGGGGCAAAAGGCCTGTTGAACAGACATTCGTTTTATGGTACTTGGACCACACTTTGCTGGGAAAGAGGTACTTCTGGGCCACCACAGATACAGTGGCAAGAAATTAACCTCAGAACTTAGAATGGATTCAAATCCAGCATATCTAGATCAAAGCAGAAGTGTCACCAATGGTAGAAAAGCATCTTTTCCCCTCTTCCAGGGAACACCTGGCAAACATTTGCACCTAAATCCTTGGCTTCCCTGTCCAGCTTAGGTGAATGGATGTTCTGGGAGGCACCATAATTTACTGTTTCATAGGATCTCAGGAATTTTTTCATGTGAATTCAGCTCTGAACTTTTCATGATCAGTTATAAGCGACTCTTTATAGTGTTTTCTCTTGGCATTCGACCTTGTGGATCCAAATGCTCTCTTTATTAACTTCATGGTTCTATGTAAGAGGTTTTAGAAATGATAATACTCCTCTCTTGCAGATATTGTGAAAATTGAGTGATGTTGAGCACACAGATTAGTCAGCATAGAGCACCCACTAACGACGATACTATGATAGGACTTGATCCAACTTGGAATCTGTTACCTATGCCCAGTAGCATTGTTTGTACATGTCTGCTTTTTATGATTATTAGTTAAGAGTTTATTTTTTTATAGAGGATGAGGGAAAGGGTGATTAAGCATAGGTTATTCAGTTTAAACTAATGAATCTTTTTTTTAATTGGCTGACCATCTGTCAGGGAAGTGGCAGAAGGCATTCCAATTGGACTGAGTTGAATTAAATTAAGAGATAAAAGTAATAATAATGGCTTTCCTCCAAATGATATCTAAAAATCTGCACACTTTTTCCTAGCGCCATTTTTGCCACTTTAATCCAAGCTACCTGCATCTGGACTACAAGCTTCCTAACTGGTCTCTCTCTTTCCCTTGCCTTCAGATCCAGTCTTTTTGTAATAGATTGGTCCTTTTAATATTCAAATCAGGTTACCATTTCCCATCTTTCCCCACATCCTAGCCTTGAATACTGACACAAGAACAGAAAGCCAAACACCGTATGTTCTCACTCATAGGTGGGTATTGAACAACGAGAACACGTGGACTCAGGGAGAGGAGCATCACACACTGGGGGCAGTTGTAGTGGGTAGGAGAGAAACAGTGGGGGTTGGGGAGGAGGGATAACATGGGAAAAATGCTAGATAAAGTATGCACCTAAAGTAAAATAAATAAAGGAAAAAAAAGAAACATTTTATTTAAAAAAAATCCAAATGTAAAATAAAAATGGATAACTTGGCCTGTAATCCCAGTTTCATCTGGCCTCTTGCCTTTCTCTCTGACCGCTCTCTCCCTCTCTTTCTCTCCAGGCCTTTATTCCTAGGGCTCTCAACACACTGGCCTCCATGGCAGTTTTGTTCCAGCCTTGGAGACGTGTGCCTTTTCTTCTGCCAGAGAGTGCCTCCTCTTATGGTCACTTGGCAAGGTCCGCTCTTGTGTCACATCTCAGTTTAGACTCTACAGAGAGGCAATTTCAAACCCCTCCAGTAACTACTTGCCACCCTAAAGATCTCACTATGCTAACTGCAGATGTATTGGAGTGGTGCTTGTTGAGTTACTCACCATGGAGTCCCCAGAACCCACCTTAGTGGCACTGCTGAATGAAAGGTGCTTCACACTACAAAGGGCTTATGATGTGCATTTTCCCATTTGAGGCTCATGGCATCTTTGTGAGGAAGGCGTTTACTGGACAACCTCAAAGTTGTAGGAGAGGAGTCTAAAGCCTGCTGTGGCGAAAACTTGGAAATAGAAGAATAGGTTCTGAATCCCAGGTTTCTGTTGCCAAGCCTAAAGCTCTTTCAGCTTGAGTACTGTGCATGCTAGACAGTCTGTGCATACTGTTGTCTAAAACAGGAATATCCAGTCTTTTGCCTTCTCTGGGCCATATTGGAAGAGAACAACTGTCTTGGGGTCTACATAAAATTCACTAATACTAGCAATAGCTGACGAGCCAAAAAAAATTCACAGAAAACTATTTTAATGTTTTAAGAAAGTTCATGAATTTGTGTTAGGCTACATTCAAAGACATCGTGAGTCACATGAGACCTGTGGGCCATGGGTTGAACAAGCTTGGTTTAAAAACATATTAATTATTATTTGTCTAAGTGGGGTCATCACTCATGAAGCTTTGAAGAAGCATTCTCAAGGCACACATATCACCTGCCAGACTTGGTCCCAAGTACGTTCTAAGCCCTTTCTCCTCTAATCTGCAGAAAGACCTTGTAAGGTAGTGTATTAGTTAGTATCACAAACTGGGTGGTTAAAAACAATGACAATTTGCTGAGAATGATGGTTTCCAGGTTCATCCATGTTCCTACAAAGGACATGAACTCATCGTTTTTGACGATAAAAAATATATATATATTAAAAAAAAAAAAAAAAAAAAACAATGACAGAAGTTTATGTCCTTACTGTTCTGGAGCAAGGAGCCCAAAATCTAGGTGTCAGCTGGGTCATGCTCCCTCTGAAACCATAAGGGGATTCTGCCTTGCTTCTCTTGACTTCTGGTTTGGTGGCGGTCTCTGTCATATTGTGATTGGCAGCTCCATGGCGCCTCTGTCTGTGGCCATTGTCATGTGGCATTCACTTTGGGTTTTTTCACATCATTTTCATGTCTGCGTCTGTCTCTGTGTACACATTTCTCCTCCTTATAAGGACACGTCCACCCTATTGACCTCATCTTTGAGTACTTTCTGTAGACTCTATTTGCAAATAAGGTGACATGACCAGGTACCTGAGGTTAGGGATTTATCTATCTTTTTGAGGGGACATGACTTAACCCATAGCAGATGCCCATCCTCCTCCATTTTTACAAATGGGGTCAGCTGGGTGCGGGGGCTCGCGCCTGAATCCCAGCACTTTGGGAGGCCAAGGTGGGCAGATTACGAGATCAAGAGATCGAGACCAGTCTGGCCAACATAGTGAAACCCTGTCTCTACTAAAAGCACAAAAAATTAGCTGGGCATGGTAGCAGGCACCTGTAATCCCAGCTACTCAGGAGGCTGAAGCAGGAGAATCACGTAAACTTGGGAGGCGGAGGTTGCAGTGAGCCAAGATTGCACCATTGCACTCCAGCCCCAGTGAGAGAGAGAGACCCCATCTCAAAAAAAAAAAAAAAAAAAAAGTTGGGGGAGGGTCACAGGCTCCATAACATACCCAAAGATTCTCAACTTGCAATTGGCAATGACAAGCTGAAATACAGATCATGCCTCCTAAGTCCACACTTGGTTTGTAGACCAGACAGTTTTCAAACCCTTAAATCAAAGCTTGGTCTGTAGATTCAATTAACTTTCAAAAAGTGAAGTAGGGCCCTTTTTCTTGACTCAAAGTGAGCTTAGCCACTGGAAGCAGAATTTTAAAGTGCCTGAACGCGTGTATTATTACTAGCTTTGCCTGCTGAAGCAGAAATGTGTTCTTCTCCTGCCCAACTCCACTGCATTGAGAATAAAGTGTCTGGTACTCTTTTACTAAGAGGCAAGCCATTCTTCATTTTAATTGGTGGGGAAAAGTTTATTATAAAGTACTTTTCCCCCAGAATAATTCCCTAAAGTTGGACATAGTGTCTGTTTTTTCTTCCTCCCTTTTCTTCCTAGGAATCATTACCAGCCCTGGCTGGTGATTTATAATCACATTCCCAGCAAATTCCACTATTGTTAATGACTACTTATTTTCTATACAAATGATTTTTGCTCTCCTTCCTGAGGACAATTAACTGAGAAACTGGTCATAAATTACTGATAATGATCAGTTTGTCAGAGATGATTGTCGAATGGTGCCATCTTCCATAGTAACTAGATAAAGTATCTTTAATTGCTGATAACAACAGAACAGAAAAATTGTGGTTATTTTTTCTTTTTTTCTTTTCTTTTTTTTTTTTTTTTGTTTTTGAGATATCCATGAAATCTTCTTCTTGGAAATCAGGCATAATAACACCTTTTTTTTCTCTCTCTCCTGAGGGAGGGGAAAAGGTAGAAATAATCATGATTTACAGACTTCTAGAAATATAATAAATGTGACCACTTTTTGAAGTTTCAAATAAGATAGCTGATCTTTCTAAAGCAGAGATCAGAGAAAATCTGCTCTGGGATACATTTTATTTAGATCAGGGGTCCTTCCTGGTCATGTTTGATTTTTTCCCCCTCAAAATCGTATCTCTCATATTTGCATCTAAACCTTGGCCTTGAAATGGGACTTCTTTGAACTCTGGAAAGGAATGGTATTTAATTTACAGGGTTCCTCACAGTTGGGATGCTGATTAAACCCCAGACTGCAAGCAAGACCCTTAGCTGGGAAATAAAGAGAAGAGCTATGGCAATGCATGTACACTGAAAGTCCCTTTAATCATAGCCCTTATTATCTGTTTTCTTATTGACAAGCTCAGACTGTTCACTGGAGTAAAAATCACAGGACTTAGTATTAACTTCAATTCTGTGAAGGATACACATATTTTACATAGTGAAGAGTGGTTTACATTTAATCCAGTTAAATGTGTCACTTACTGACATGCCTTGAATATTGTGAGTCTTGGATATTGCAATCCTTTATTTATAATCTCCATCAGTCTTATAAACTTTGGTTTTGTTTTGCTAGATGTCAGCAACTGTCATACAAGCTATGGTGTCTGAGATCATTTGAATAATTTTGGCAGCTTAGAAAATAGTGTGGTGCTTAAAACAACGGAAATGAGAATTCCAAAGGCAGGGGTCTCAATACCAAATTGTTTGGGGGTATGTAGTGTCCTTTGGACTTTCTAGGTTTTGTTATGAGAGAGGAAGCTAACAGCAAGCATAGAATCAGAATGTATGAACTTACAAGGATTTTTACACACTGATTTCATCCAAATTCGTTTAGTTCCAAGTAAAAAAAAAAATTAAGTTTCAAATAAGCTCTCCAGGTAGTCTCAAAGATGAGAAAGATGCAAATAAAACAAAGTTTCAAATAAGCTTAAAAAAAAAAAAGAATTCGATTATAGAACCAGGAAACACAAAGAGTAGACTTCAGGTGCAACTGAGTCAGAAGATTTCACGATGTCACAAGAACTGTGATTCTCCCAGATGTGCTTCCTCTCTTAGTACCAGGCACCAGTAAAATTTCTTACACACGTAGTCTCTGAGAAGTTAGCATCTTTGGCTGGGCGCAGTGTCTCATGCCTGTTATCCCAGCACTTTGGGAGGCCTAGGTGGGTAGATCACTTAAGGTCAGGAGTTCAAGACCAGCCTGGCCAACATGGTGAAACCCCGTCTCCACTAAAAGTACAAAAATGAGCTAGGCATGGTGGTGGTACCTGTAATCCCATTTAGTCAGGAGGCTGAGGCAGGAGATTCACCGGAACCTAGGAGGTGAAGTTTGCAGTGAGCTGAGATCATGCCACTGCACTCAAGTCTGGGCAGCAGAGCAAGACTCTGCCTCAAGAAGAAAAAAAACAGAAGTTAGTATCCTCTTGGGGATACTGCCAAAAATTCTAGGGAAGGCTCTGATTGGCTAATTTGAGTCATGTGCATACTTTTGAGCAAATCCCTAGATGATAAGGCTGGAGTTTTCTGAGTGGCTGGTCTTGAACCTCATCACCTATAGAGTAAGGTAGGAATGAAGGGAATACAGCTCTAATTACATGAAATATACAGATGTAGAATGGGGCAAGGGTGGTTCTCCAAAGTAAAAGATTTTAGGTGAATTAGAAAACAAAAGAAAACACAAGCACACACTAGTAGACAGACCTTCTCTTGCATAGTTTAACCGCTATCCAACTCAGTTTGCTCTGCTACCAGTTCACAAACGCTTTCCTTGGCTGGTTTTGCTTTTGAGTGGATTTTGTGACACTTTTTGAGCATTGTCTAAGAGAAGTGACAGTTTCAAATCCACCTAAGGAGTGGACACCATTCCATACTTCATGACTAAATCTAAAACGCTGTTCACTTGTGCCTCCAGCTGAAACATTTTTCTTTTCCTCCTTCTTGGAGTCCTTCTCTTTCCCCTCTTTCTTTCTCTCTCTCTCTCTCACTGTTGTTCATGCTACACTTCTCTTTTTGGGTGAGGGGGACACAGTCTCGCCCTTTCACCCAGGCTGCAGTGCAGTAGCATGATCTCGGCTCCTGCAACATCTGCCTCCCGGGTTCAAAAATTCTCTTGCCTCAGCTTCCCAAATAGCTGGGACTACAGGTGTGTGGCACTAGGCCTGGCTAATTTTTGTATTTTCAGCAGAGATGGGATTTCATCATGTTACCTAGGCTGGTTTTGAACTGCTGAACTCAAGTGATCCACCTGCCTCAGCCTCCCAAAGTTCTGGGATTATAAGCATGAGCCACTGTGCCTAGCCTTTGCTGTACAGTTCTAATTCTTTGCTTCTTCATGAGCTTTTTCCAGCATGAGCCCAAATCAATGTATTATTCTGCATCCCAATTGAAATTGTTTTTCTTCTTACAATACTTAGAATGTACCTACTTGGATTTTAGTTTCTAAGAATTCATGCCTTTTTTGAGAACCAGAGTACTATTCTGTGATTCTTTCTTCAGCACTTTACCTTCATTAGAACAATGCCTGGCACTAAATAGATATTTAATTCTGGTGAGTTCTTCCCAGGCAAGACTAAAGGAAGGAGTGACTACTTGGGTGACTCAGGTTATCCTTTGGATCTG
>PVKV010024421.1:8219-31560 GCA_004027835.1 Alouatta palliata
ACATGGTGAAACCCCGTCTCTACTAAAAATACAAAAATTAGCTGGGCATGGTGGCACGTGCCTGTAGTCCCAGCTACTCGGGAGGCTGAGGCAGGAGAATTGCTTGAACCCAGGAGGCGGAGGTTGCGGTGAGCCGAGATCGCACCATTGCACTCCAGCCTGGGCAACAAGAGCGAAACTCCGTCTCAAAAAAAAAAAAGAACTTGCTTTATGTATCTGGGTGCTTCTGCATTGGGTGCATTAATATTTAGGATGGTTAGCTCTTCCTGTCGCATTGATCCTTTTACCATTATGTAATGCCCTTCTTTGTCTCTTTTGATCTTCATTGGTTTAAAGTCCGTTTTATCAGAGACTAGGATTACAACCCCTGCTTTTTTTTGCTCTCCATTTGCTTGGTAAATCTTCTTCCATCCCTTTATTTTGAGTCTGTGTGAGTCTTTGCATGTGAGATGGGTCTCCTGAATACAGCACACCGATGGGTCTTGAGTTTTTATCCAGTTTGCCAGTCTGTGTCTTTTGATTGGGGCGTTTAGGCCATTTACATTTAACGTTAATATTGTTATGTTTGAATTTGACCCTGCAATTTTGTTACTGGCTGGTTGTTTTGACCGTTAATTGACATGGCTCCTTCATGGCGTCATTATTCTTTACCATTTGTACGGTTTTGCTGTGGCTGGTACTGGTTGTTCCTTTCCCTGTTTAGTACTTCCTTCAGGAGCTCTCGTAAGGCAGGTCTTGTAGCGATGAAATCTCTCAGCAATTGCTTGTCCATAAAAGATTTTATTTCTCCTTCACTTACGAAGCTTAGTTTGGCCGGATATGAAATCTGGGTTGAAAGTCTTTTCTTTAAGGATGTTGAATATTGGCCCCCACTCCCTTCCAGCTTGCAGGGTTTCTGCCGAGAGATCTGCTGTGAGTCTGATGGGCTTTCCTTTGTGGCTGACTCGACTTTTCTCTCTGGCTGCCCTTAGGATTTTTTTCCTTCATTTCAACCCTGCTGAATCTGACAACTATGTGCCTTGGGGTTGCTCTTCTTGAGGAATATCTTTGTGGTGTTCTCTGTATTTCCTGGATTTGAATGTTGGCCTGCCTTGTTAGGTTGGGAAAGTTCTCTTGGATAATATCCTGAAGAGTGTTTTCCAACTTGGAGTCATTCTCCTGGTCACATCCAGGTACACCGATCAAGCATAGATTAGGTCTTTTCACATAATCCCATAGTTCTTGGAGGCTTTGTTTATTTTTTTCACTTTTTTTTCTCTAATCTTGCCTTCTCATTTTATTTCATTGATTTGATCTTCTGTCTCTGATATCCTTTCTTCTGCTTGGTCGATTTGGCTGTTGAAACTTGTGTATGCCTCGTGAAGTTCTCGTGCTGTGTTTTTCAGCTCCATCAAGTCATTTATGTTCTTCTTTAAGCTGGTTATTCTAGTTAGCAGTTCGTCTAACCATTTTTCAAGGTTCTTAGTTTCTTTGCATTGGGTTAGAACATATCTTTTAACTCAAAGAAGTTTGTTCTTACTCACCTGAAGCCTGCTTCTGTCAATTTGTCAGATGCATTGCCTTCTTTTGTTACCTTGATGGCGAGGAGTGGTGATCCCTAGGGGGAGAACTGTTCTGTTCTTTGATGATTTCATCCTTTTTGCGCTGTTTTTTTCCCATCTGCGTGGATTTATCTCCCTTTAATCTTTGAAGTTGGTGATTTCAGGAGGAGTCTCTGAGTGGACGTTTTTTCTGTTGAGTTTGGAGCTGTATGTTTTTTGGCCTGTAGAGGGCGTTGCTGGGCTCTCTCGGGTTCAGTCAGGTTGCTGGGTGGGTGGTTCTTCCCTGGAGTTTGCAGGTGAGATCGGCCCCGCCTTCCCAATGGCGTCTCTCCTTCCCCAGCTGGGTCTTCCTGGTTGGGGTGAAGCTGGTGTATTTGCTGCCTAGCTCTCTAGCGAGGACTTCAGTTTGAGCTCTGTGGAGGTGGACGTGCGGCCTGCCAGGTCTTCTGGTCTGTTTCCCAGCTTTCAACTCTGCCTCCCTTTGTGGGAAGATCCGTCCTGCGGGTGTTAGCCCAAATTCCCATCCCGATCCCTGTGACAACTTGTTGTGCCCAGTAGCCGCTGCTCAGATTTGCATCCATTACCCATGGCGCCCCACTGTCTGGCAGGGCTCTCATGGACCGTGGGTTGCAGGAGGGATGAGGTAAGTACAGGATCTGAAACAGAGCCCCGGGCGGGGGGGGGGGGTGAATTTCCCGGACCCTCTGAGCCGGCTGCATGTTTCAGGTGGGGACGCGTCCCCCCCCACCCCGCGTCTTGATTTGTCCCCCTGGGTGGCTCCTTCCCTGGGCCTAAAATCAGTGCCGTATCAGTCCCACAGAAAAGAATCCGGCACCTTGTTTGGAATTGTGAAGTCCTCTCTGTATTTTGAGACAGAGTTTCAGTCTTGTTGCCCAGGCTGGAGTGCAGTGGCACGATCTCGGCTCACCCAAACCTCCGCCTCCTGGGTTCAAGCGATTCTCCTGCCTACAGGCATGTGCCACCATGCCTGCCTAACTTTGCATTTTTAGTAGAGACAGGGTTTTGCCAGCTGGTCAGGCTGGTCTCAAACTCCCGACCTCAGGTGATCTGCCCATCTTGGCCTCCCAAAGTGCTGGGATTACGGGTGTGAGCCACCACGCCCAACTTCAAGGTAGTTTCATTTGACAGAGGAGGACACAAAAAGGTTCTCAGCTGTGTTGTCCAGGCTGGTCTCGAACTCCTGTGCTCAAGTGATCTTCCGGCTTTGGCTTCCCAAAGATGAAAGGCAAGGTAATCCTTGCCTGCTAGGGTTACAGGCAGGACCCATGGTGCCCAGCCACATTCAATGTTTGATAGCAAAGTAGAATGACTCTACTTAAAAAAATGTATTGTATTTAGGTGACGAATACCCTAAATACCCTTATTTAATCACCATGCATTATATACACATCAAAAGGTTCTCATGTACACCATAATTTGCACAAATAAAGTATTCCTTCTCAGCCAGACGTGGTGGTTCATGCCTGTAATCCCAGCACTTTGGGAGGCCGGGGTGGGTGGATCACTTGAGGTCAGGAGTTCGAGACCAGCCTGGCCAAGATGGTGAAGCTGTGTCACTACTAAAAATACAAAAATTAGCTGGGTTTCATGGCGAGTGCTTGTAATCCCAGCTACCTGGGATGCTGAGGCATGAGAATTGCTTGAACTTGGGAGGTAGAGGTTGCAGTGAGCCAAGCTTGTGCCACTGCACTCCAGCCTGCATGACAGTGAGAGACTTAGGTGATGGATACACCAAATATCCTATGCATTATATACATGTAAAATATTTCTCATATACACCATAACTTGCACAAATAAAAAAAGTATTCCTGGCCAGGCGTGGTGGCTCACGCCTGTAATCGCAACACTTTGGGAGGCTGAGGTGGGCGGATCAGCTGAGGTCAGGAGTTCGAGACCAGCATGACCAACACGGAGAAATCCCGCCTCTACTAAAAAGTACAAAAAAAATTAGCTGGGCATGGTGGCGCATGCCTGTAATCCCAGCTACTTGGGGGCTGAGGCGGGAGAATCGCTTGAACCTGGGAGGTGGAGGTTGCTTTAAGCCGAGATCGCACCATTGCACTGCAGCCCAGGCAACAAGAGCGAGACTCCAAATCAAAAAAACAAACAAACAAACAAAAAAAATAAAGGGAAAAAAAGTATTCCTCCTGTCTAACTGAAACTTGTACTCTTAGGCAAATATCTCCCCACCGCCCATCGCTCCCTGTTTAGCTCCTGGCAACCATTGCTCTTCTGTCTGCATCTTTGAGTTCAGCTTTTTTAGAGGTCATGTAGGAGTGAGATCACGTGGAATTGGTCTTTCTGTGTCTGGCTTTTGCTCTTAGCGTAACTTCCTCCAGCATTTCACTTGCATGCTGACGCTGGCCTCGGTGCCTGGATGCAGGCTTGTGTCTGACAAGCTTCTCCCCAGCAAGCACTTAGAGCCGCTCTCCCAGTGCAAGGCATGATGCTCATGGGAGGGCCCAAGAGCTCTGTCATCGCATCTAGGTTTCAGGCTGGTCTTGAACTCCCGACCTCAGTTGATCTGCCTGCTTCAGCCTCCCAGAGAGCTAGGATTACAGGTGTGGGCCATGGGGCCCGGCTGCCTTTTTTTTTTTTTTTTTTTTTTGAGATGGAGTCTCGCTTTGTCGCCCAGGCTGGAGTGCAGTGACGGGATCTCGGCTCACTGCAACCTCCGCCTCCCGGGTTCAAGCAATTCTCCTGCCTCAGCCTCCCAAGTAGCCAGGACTTCAGGTGTGCACCACTATGTCTGGCTATTTTTATTTTTTGTAGAGATGAGGGCTTGCTCTGCTGCCCAGGCTGGCCTTGAACTCCTGGCCTCAAGTGATCCTCCCTCCTTGGTCTTACAAAGTGTTGGGATTACAGGCGTGGGCCACCACACTCGATCCCATCTGGATTTTTTTAGAGGATAAATTGTACTGTATGTTTAGTCTTTGCCTTAGAATGGGTACAGGTGGGATGGCTGGCTTTCTAGGCATGAACTCATGAGGGATGGTTTCCCATGGATTTTCATGTCCTTAGCAACTTTGTTGTCTCTCTTTTTTTTCTTTTTGAGATGGAGTTTCACTTTGTCGCCCAGGCTGCAGTGCAGCGGCATGATCTCAGCTCACTGCACCCTCCACCTCCCACATTCAAGCGATTCTCATGCCTCAGCCTCCTGAGTAGCTGGGATTGTGGACGTGCACCACCATGCCTAGCTAATTTTTCTATTTTTAGTAGAGACGGGGTTTCACCATGTTGGTCAGGCTCTTCTCTGTCCGCCTCGGCCTCCCAAAGAGCTGGGATTACAGGCATGAGCCACTGTACCTGGCCCAAATTCATGTGTTGAAACCTAATCCCCAATATGATGGTGTTTGGAGGCAGGGCCTTTGGGAGGTGATAAGGTTATGAGACTGGAGCCCTCATGAATGGGATTGATGCCTCTATCAGAGAGACCCCAGAGAGGTCCCTCAACCCTTCTACCATGTGAGGACACAGTGAAAAGATGGCCATGTAGGAACCAAGAAGCAGATTCTCAGCAGGCACTGAATGCGCTGGTGCCCTGCTCTTGGACTTCCCAGCCTCCAGAACTGTGGGAAATGAATTTCTGTTGCTTTTAAGCCACTCAGTCTATGTTATTTTGTTAGAGCAGCCCACATGGATTAAGATACTAACTTCAAAGGATTCTTGCTGAAGGCCAGCCAGGATGATAAAATATTAAGTGTTGGGGTATAACTTAGCAGGATTCTTTGCCAAGACTGGCAGAAGCAGGCTGTGGACAGGACCCAAGAATGATGCCTAGTTGAAAAGGGGGATCAGGCCGGGTGCGGTGGCTCACACCTGTAATCCCAGCACTTTGGGAGGTGGAGGTGGGCGAATCACGAGGTCAGGAGATCAAGACCATCCTGGCTAACACGGTGAAACACTGTCTCTACTAAAAGTACAAAAAATTAGCCGGGCGTGGTGCTGTGTGCCTGTAGTCCCAGCTGCTCAGGAGGCTGAGGCAGGAGAATCGCTGGAACCTGGGAGGCAGAAGTTGCAGTGAGCTGAGATTGCACCACTGCACTCTAGTCTGGGCAACAGAGAAAGACTCTGTCTTAAAAAAAAAAAAAAAAAAAGAGGAGTCAGGCACAGTGGCTCATGCCTGTAATCCTAGCACATGGGGAGGCTACTTCAAGTCTTGCTTGAGTCCAGGAGTTCAATGGTCAACATAGAGAGACCCTATCACTAAAAAAAAAAAAAAAAAAAAAAAAATTAGGTGGGCATGGCAGTGCATGTCTGTGGTCCCAGCTACTCAAGAGGCTGAGCCAAGAGGATTGCTTTAGCCCTCGTGGTTGAGGTTACAGGGAGCCGTGGTCACTGCTGCACTCTAGGCTGGGTAACAGAACGAGACCCTGTCTCAAAAAACAAACAAAAAAAGGCCCCCCAACTTTTTTTTTCCAAGATGGATTTTTGTTCAGTTGCCAGGTTGGAGTGCAGTGGCATGAGCTCGGCTCACTGCAACCTCCACCTCCCGTGTTCAAGTGATTCTCAGCCTCCCGAGTAGCTGGGACTATAGACACCCACCATCAAGTCCAACTAATTTTTGCATTTTTAGTAGAAACGGGGTTTCACTGTGTTAGCCAGGCTGGTCTCAAACTCCTGACCTCGTTATCCACCTGCCTCGGCCTCCCAAAGTGCTGGGATTACAGGCATGAGCCACTGAGCTGGCTTTTTTTTTTTTTTTTTTTTTTTTGAGATGAGGTCTCACTCTGTTGCCCAGGCTGGAGTGCAGTGATGTAATCTCACCTTGCTGCAACCTCCACCTCCTGGGTTCAAGCGTTTCTCCTGCCTCAGCCTCCTGAGTAACTGGGACTACAGGTGTGCACCACCACACCCAGCTAATTTTAGTAGAGATGGGGTTTTCACCATGTCGGCCAGGCTGGTCTCAAACTCCTGACCTCAAGTGATCCGCCTTCCTTGGCCTCCCAAAGTGCTGGGATTACAGGTGTGAGCCACAGAGCCCGGCCCTTTCATGGCCTCTTAACTGGAATTGTTGCATTCTATCTCCCTTCTCCACATACTACAGCTGGATCTTTTGGAGGTGCAAATCTAATCAGATCATTTCCCTATTTAGCCAGCCTTGAGTCAGATCTGGACTACGTCTTCATTCTCTTTTTTTGCTATAACTCATGCTCGCTGCATGGACCAGCCACACTGAACTCTGGGTTATGTCGTTCATGCCTGTGGGCCTCTGCATAATGTTTTCTTTTTTTTTGAGACGGAGTCTCACTCTGTCTCCAGGCTGGAGTGCAGTGGCAAGATCTCGGCTCACTGCAATCTCTGTCTCCCAGGTTCAAGAGATTTTCCTGCCTCAGCCTCCTGAGTAGCTAGGATTACAGGCAGGCGCTGCCACACCCAGCTAATTTTTGTATTTTTTTAGTAGAGATGGGTTTTCACCATGTTGGCCAGGATGGTCTCGATCTCCTGACCTCGTGATCCACCCGTCTTGGCCTCCCAAAGTGCTGGGATTATAGGCGTGAGCCACCGCGCCCGTCCTGCATAACCTTCACTTTCTCTTAGCTGTCAGCTCAAGCATCACTTCTTTCTGGAAGTTTTTTCCAATCCTCAGAGTTAGGTCCACCCATTTCTGTGAATTAACAGCATTTATCCCAATGTCGTGATTGTTAGGCTTCTCCTCCGGGGGCAATATAGCACGATGCTGAGAGCCTAGGTCTGGAGTCAAGCTGGATTTGAATTCCGACTTTACTGCTTACCGGCTATTCACATAACGTGTGTGGTTTTGTTTACTTGGGTCTGTCACATAATGAATGCAATGTAAATGCTACTTATTATAGCAATCAGCTATTGGTGTACAACAAAAGAGACCCCAAAACTCAGTAGGTTGAAACAACAATACTTTAAGCTTTTTTTCATTTTTCTTTTCTTTTTTTTTGTTTTGAGATGGAGTTTCACTCTGTCTTCAGGCTGAAGTGCAGTGGCGCGATCTCAGCCTACCACAACTTCTGCCTCCTGGATTCAAGCGATTTTCCTGCCTCAGCCTCCCGAGTAGCTGGCATTGCAGGCATGTGCCACCATGCCCGGCCAATTTTTGTGTTTTTAGTAAAGACAGGGTTTCACCGTGTTGGCCAGGCTGATTTTGAACTCCTGACCTCGTGATCCACCTGCTTCAGCCTCCCAAAGTGCTGGGATTACAGGTGTGAGCCACCATGCCTGGCTTTTTCCATTTTTTCCTACAGGCGTTCAAAGCTATGTCTTTCCCTCCTAGCACAGCTTTAGCTGCATCTCAAAACATTTCTTCATATATGTTCATTAGCATTCCCCAGTTCACAATATTTTCTGATGTCCACTGTGATTTTTTTTTTCTGTGACCTAGGAGTTATTTAGAGATGTGTGGTTAAATTTCCAAACAATTGTACATTTCTAGTTACCCTTTTGGTTGTCGATTTCTAGTTTAATTCCACTATGCTCATACTTTGTAGTTCTTCAAAATTTGTTGAGACTTGCTTGACAGCCCAGCATATGGGCTATTGCAGGGGCTCTTCCAAAAGTAGCAATCATTTATTTTTGCCCACATATCTGAGGACTTGGCTGATGTGGGTGGGGACCAGCTGGACAGCTTTGGCCTCTTTCTGCAGGTTGAGTTTAGGTCAATTCTGCATGTATTCATTCCTTTTCTTTTTTGATATATAGTTTCACTGTGCTGCCAAGGCTGGAGTGCAGTGGTGTGGTCTTGGCTGACTGCAACCTCCACCTCCTGAATTCAAGTGGTTCTCCTGCCTCAGCCTTCTGAGTAGCTGGGATTACAGGCACTTGCTACCATGCCTGACTAATTTTTTTTGTTTTTTTTTTTTTGTAGAGATGGGGTTTCGCCATGTTGGCCAGGCTGGTCTCACACTCCTGACCTGAGGTGATCTGCCTGCCTTGGTTTCCCAAAGTGTTGGAATTACGGGCGTGAGCCACCTCGCCCAGCTGGTATGTATTCATTCTGAGGCCTTGGCCAAAGGAATAGTGACAGAGATAAGAAGGCAAGTCAAAACATGGGAGGCTTCTTGAGGGATGCTTGGAACTGGTTACTTGTTGAGCAAAGCTGGTCCCATACCCCTAAGTTAAGGGTTCTGCCTTTGGTGAGAATAATAGCAAAGTCCCATGGCACACAGAGTGTGGATCTACAGAGGGTTGAGAAAACTGGAACAATAATTCAGCTAGCTCCTGTAACCCCAGCTACTCGGGAGGCTGAGGTGGGAGGATCTCTTGAGCCCAGGAGTTTGAGGCTGCCGTGAGTGATGATTGCACCACTGCACTCCAGCCTGGGCAACACAGCAAGAGCCTGTCTCAAAAAAAAAAAAAAAAAAATTCAATCAAGCATGTCATCACTATTTCTCTGTTTCCTTCACTGGACTCCAAGCTCCCAGTGGCAGGAACTGGAAGAAGCGACTGTGTTTTCCAGAGCTTGGAACATAAGCACTCCGTGAATGCATACCGCATGTATCAGCTAATCACCGGAAGCCAGAGTATTTTGGCACTCTGACAGACTTGGGTTAGGTGATGCTGCTTCTCAGACACTGGGAAAGGGTCCTGATGCTGCAGCGGAGTGCTGACCCAGGTTTGGAAGGAGATGAAAGGAGTGTGTTTTCATGCCTCGTTTCTGCCCTCCTCTTTCAGCTTCTCAAAGTCTCCACTCAACATTTAATCACTCTGGCATTTGTCTGACATGCTGTGAAAGGGTGTTTTCAACAGCTCTATTTCGGGATTTTGGCAACGTCACCTCCCCACCCATCAACTCCTTCCCCTCAATCTGTTCCCACGAGGGCAGAGAAGTGTTACTTGTCCTGTTTGTTGACTGGGTTGGGGAGGGGGGTGTGGTGGTGGCGATGGTGCTAATTTGTCTTGGACATCCTTGTTTTCCTTCCATTTTTTTCTCACCAGCTTTAAAATATTCTAACAACCCACATTCCAAGATTCACATCTATCCCAAGGTTCCCTGGCTCCTAAATGGCTTCTGCAAATCTTGAAGGAGTCTCTTACTTTCTGAAGAGGAAAATGGCTCTTTAATCTGAACTCCACGATGTTGTTCAAAAGACATTTGCAGGTAGAGTTGGAAATGGGAGGAGCATCGTGGTTAATATCTAAGTGGCGACTAAGTGGTTTCTGAGATTCTCAGATCTTCCTCCGTTTCCTTCATTAGGCTCTCACGAGGAGGATATGTTGATACCCAGGGTCCATGCTTGAAATAATCAAAACACTGGCGATAGACTAGGTGGCTTCCTTTTTCTTTTCTTTTTTTTGAGACAGCGTCTTAGTCTGTCTCCCAGGCTGGAGTGCAGTGGCACAATCTCGGCTCACCACAACCTCCGCCTCTGGTTTAGGCAATTCTCCTGCCTCAGCCTCCCAAGTAGCTGGGATTACAGGCGCGCACTACCATGCCTGGCTAATTTTTTGTATTTTGTAGAGACAGAGTTTTACTATGTTGGTCAGCTGGTCTTTAACTTCTGATCTTGAGCTATCCGCCCACCTCGGCCTCCCAAAGTGCTGGGATTACAGATGTGAGTCACCACACCCAGCTCTTTTTTTTTTTTTTTTGAGATAGGATCTTGCTCTGTTACCCAGGCTGGAGTGCAGTGGTGTGATCTCGGCTCACCACAACCTCCGCCTCCTGGGTTCAAGTAATTCGCCTGCCTCAGCCTCCCAAGTAGCTGGGATTAAAGGTGCCCACCCCCATGCCCAGCGAATTTTTATTTTTTATTTATTTTTTATTAGTAGAGACGGGGTTTTGCTGTGTTGGGCAGGCTGGTCTCAAACTCCTGATGTCAGGTGATCCGCTTGCCTCTGCCTCCCAAAGTAATGGGATTACAGGCATGAGCCACCATGCCCAGCCGCGACATTTTTTTCAATATTTTAATTTGAAGATGTTCAAACCTATAGAAAAATTATAGCACAATGAACACCCAGAAACCCTTCACCTGGACCCCTTAGTTGTTTCTGTTTTCCACAGAGGTTCATCTGCTTCCATCTGTCTCTCTCTACAGACATATACACAGCTATGTATGTATATACATACATATACATTATTATTATTTTCCTGAGTCTTTTGAGAGTTGCAGGCATGCTGCTCCTTCACTCTCAAATGCTTTAGTGTGCATCTCTTAAGCATCAGAACCTTCTGCAGCTGGGCGCAGTGGCTCATGCCTGTAATCCCTGCATTTTGGGAAGCCGAGGCGGGTGGATCACCTGAGGTCAGGAGTTTGAGACCAGCCTGGCCAACACGACAAAACCCTGTCTCTACTAAAAATAAAAAAAATAGCAGAGCGTGGCAGGGTGTGCCTGTAGTCCCAGCTACTTGAGAGGCTGAGGCAGGAGAATCAGTTGAACCTGGGAGGCGGAGGTTGCAGTGAGCTGAGATCGTGCCACTGCACTCCAGCCTGGGAGACAGAGCAAGACTCCGTCTCCAAAAAAGTTAGTTGCAGAAGACACAATGCCTGTCACTCCTCAATACTTCAGAGTGTCTTTCGTAAACTCAAGAGCATTCTTTTGTATGACCATTAAACGACTGTCAAAATCAAGAGAAGTTTGCTCTGACCACCATCTAATGCCAAGGCCTTGTTCATAATTTGCCAATAGCCCCATCATGTCCTTTAGGGCATAAAGGTCCAATTCAGAGTCATGGCTTGTATTTAGTTGTTGGGTCCCTTCAGCCTCCTTCAGCTGAAGGAACCCAACAACTGTCTTTCCTCATTGCCCTGTCTTTCCTCATCTTCTATGACCTTGACGCTTTTAAAGAGTTTGAAGGTGACCAGTCACGGTGGCTCATGCCTGTAATCTCAGCACTTTGAGAGGCCGAGGTGGGTGGATCCCTTGAGGTCAGGAGTTCGAGACCAGCTTGGCCAACATAGCAAAACCCCGTCTCTACTAAAAATACAGAAAAATTAGCCGGGCGTGGTGGCACGTGCCTGTAATCCCAGCTACTCAGGAGGCTGCGGCGGGAGAATTGCTTGAACCTGGAAGGCAGAGTTGCAGTGAGCTGAAGTCATGCCACTGCACTCCAGCCTGGGTGACAGAGTGAGATTCCACCTCAAAAAAGCAATCAATAAATAAATAAAACCCTAAAAATACAAACGAACCTACAGAGCTGCCATGCCCCTCACCAAAGCCCTGGTATTAGGACTGTAGCAGCTCCCCATTATCTGAGAGACAATATATTTATTCCAGGATCCCCAGTGAGTGCCTGAAACCACAGATAGTACTAGATCCTTTATATGCTGTGTTCTTTCCTGTGCATACGTACCTAAGATAAAGTTTAACTTATAAATTAGGCTCTATACGAAAATTAACAGCAATGATTGAAAATACAGTGGAACAATTGTAGCAAATAATTACAGTTATGTGAATGTGGTCTCTCTCGCTCTCTCAGAATATCTTTTTGTACGGTACTCACCTATTTTCAGACTGCAGTTAACCCCGGGTAGCTGAAGCTACAAAATGTGAAACTGCAGATAAGGTGTTGGTGGGGGGACTGCTGCGTTCCATGAAATTGATGTCAAAATCCAGAGATTGAGACATAGAGACTACAAGATCTGTGGATGCAGAGAATTCTAGAGACTGAGGAATGGGATTTGAACCCAAATAGGATATCACAGAAAGGAAGAAAGAAATGAAAACCTGGCCGGGCGAGGTGGCTCACGCCTGTAATCCCAGCACTTTGGGAGGCTGAGATGGGTAGATTGCGAGGTCAGGAGATCGAGACCATCTTGGCTAACATGGTGAAACCCCGTCTCTACTAAAATACAAAAAACTATCCGGGCATGGTGGCGGGCGCCTGTAGACCCAGCTACTCAGGAGGCTGGGGCAAGGGAATCCCTTGAAACCTGAGAAGCAGAGGTTGCAGTGAGCCAAGATTGTACCACTGTACTCTGGCCTGGTGACAGAATGAAACTCTGCCTCAAAAAAAAAGAAAAAAAAAAAAGGAAAACTTACCCCAAAATCAAACAGATATTTCAAAGTCAGATCCTCCAAAAGTTCTAAAAGTTTGAAATTCCAAAACAAGTCTTCTGTTACTTTTAGAGGTGGGGGTCTTGCTCTGTTGCCCAGGTTACAGTGCAAGGTACAATCATTGCCCACTGCAGCCTCAAGCCCCCAGGCTCAAATGATCCTCTCACCTCAGTCTCCTAAGTAGCTGGGACCACAGGTGTGCACCATCGTGCCTGGCTAATTTTAAATTTTTTTTGTAGAGATGAGGTCTCCCTATGTTGCCCAGGGTGGCCTTGAACTCCTGAGCTCAAACGATCCTCTTGCCTCGGTCTCCCAAAGTGCCAGGATTACAGGTATCAGCCACTGCATCTGGCTTGTTTTTGCTATTTTCAATCACCACTTTTGACATTTTACATTTTAGGATGATAGCTGCATTTTTATTTTATTTTTAAAAATTTTATTATTATTATTATTATTTCATGAGATGGAGTTTTGCTCTTGTCACCCAGGCTGGAGTGCAATGGCATGATTTTAGCTCACTGCAACCTCTGCCCCCTAGGTTCAAATGATTCTCCTGCCTCAGCCTCCTACTCAGCTACTCAGCTGGGATTACAGGCACCCACCGCCATGCCAAGCTAGTTTTTGTATTTTTAGTAGAGATGGGGTTTTGCCATGTTGGCCAGGATGGTCTTGAACTCCTGACCTCAGGTGATCTGCCCGCCTCGGCCTCCCATAGTGCTGGGATTACATGCATGAGCCACTGCGCCTGGCAGATAGCTGCATTTTTATGCATCACAAATTTATTGCAATGGTTTGTTTGGGCGAAGGCAATCATGCACAGCAGAGAAAATCAGGCTGTTAAAAAAGTCCAATGTTGCTAAATTTAATATATGTAAACCTCTAGGACTGTGCCTGAGCTGTTATGATAATTATTTTTCTTTTGCAAAAGTTTTTTTTTTTAAACTTCTTATCCTGCTCCAGGCATTTAGGCATTCACACGAGACGTCTGTGTGCCAACCTTTCATGTTCTAATTTGATGAATGTGACTTTTCAAACTGAGGACACAACAGTGGAGAGGAGAGGAAAAACTGGAAGTAAATTTGGATCTAATCAGTTGTGGGCGCAGAGAACCGTTTCCGTGCTAAGGACAGACCAAACATAAGCAAACAGGCCATTTGTTAATTTCAGTGAGTTTGTTGGCAGAAAGAGGCAGGAGGGTGATGCCAAAAGCTTTTCCAAGTTTAAATTCAGGACAGCAGGTTCCCCAGGAGTGGGGAAGTTTTAGAATCCTTGCTCCCATTCTCACTGGAACTTTTTTGTGATCTTCAGGGGTTGCCACATGGAGGGAATTAATTCCAAATTCCCTCTCTGCTTCTCTTCCCGGAATTATCATCCAGACTGAAATTGGAATTAGCATGTTTTTTTTTTTAAATTAATTATTTATTTATTTTTGAGATGGAGTCTCGCTCTGTTGCCCAGGCTGGAGTGCAGTGGTGGGATCTCGGCTCACTCCAACCTCTGCCTCCCGGGTTCAAGCGATTCTCCTGCCTCAGCCTCCCGAGTAGCTGGGATTACAGGCACCCACCACCACGCCCCGCTAATGTTTGCATTTTCAGTAGAGACAGGGTTTCACCATGTTGGCCAGGCTGGTCTGAAACTCCTGACCTCAGGTGATCTGCCTGTCTCGGCCTCCCAAAGTGCTGGGATTACAGGCATGAGCCACTGCGCCCAGTTCATTTTTTAATTTAATTTTATTTTTGAGATGGAGTCTTGCTCTGTTGCCCAGGCTGGAGTGCAATGGTATAATCTCGGCTCACCACAACCTCTGCCTCCTAGGTTCAAGTGATTCTCCTGCCTTAGCCTCCCAAGTAGCTGGGATTACAGGCACATCCCACCACACCTGGCTAATTTTTTTTCTGTATTTTTAGTAGAGATGGGGTTTCATCACGTTGGCCAGGCCAGTCTTCAACTCCTGACCTTGTGATCCAGCCGCCTCGGTCTCCCAAAGTACTGGGATTACAGGCATGAGCCACTGGGCCTGGCCCATTTTTTTTTTAAAGACAGGGTCTCACTCTTGCCCACACTGGAGTGCAGTGGTGTGATCATAGCTCACTGCAGGCTTGAACTCCTGGACAAGGGATCCTCCTCCCTCAGCCTCTTGAGTAGCTGGGACTACAGGCATGCACTGCCACACTGGCTAATGGAAAACATTCGTTTTTGTAGAGATGGGTGTCTCACTATGTTGCCCAGGCTGGTCTTGAACTCCTGGCCTCAAGTGATCATCTCTCACCTCGGCCTCCCAAAGTGCTGGGATTATAGGCATGAGCCACCATGCCTGCTCCCAGTTTTTTTTTTTGGTGAGGGGATAGATTGCAGAGACTTTTCCATCCAGGCTTCCAAATGGGGAAACTGAGGCTCACATGGGCAAAGTGACTTATGTACATCACTGCTAGGAGAGGTTCTTAGCTATATCCTATTTAAAAAGAAGCTTGATATTCATCACATAATAAATACATTTTCCAGGGGGCATGGTGGCTCACTCCTGTAATCCCAGCATTTTGGGAGGCTGAGGTGAGTGGATCACTTGAGCCCAGGAGTTCAAGACCAGCCTGGGCAACATGGTGAAACCCTCTCTCTACAAAAATACAAAAAAATTAGCTGGGGGTGGTGGTGCATGCCTGTAGTCCCAGCTACTCAGGATGGTGAGGTGGGAGGATTGCTTGAATTCAGGAGGTCAGGGATGCGGTGAGCTGTGATTGCAGCATTGCACTCCAGCCTGGGCAACAGAGTGAGACCCTGTCTCAAAAAAAATTTCTTTCTTCTCAAACAAATGGGATCAGCAAAGTGCTGCCTACCTACCTTTGGAAGTTCTTTGCTAAGTTCTGTGAGTTCCTCTCAGAAAATGAATTATGCAAATTGTAGCTGGGGATAATGATGTGTAATGTTTGCAAGATTCCCTGAAAATTCATCCTTTTTCCAAAAATGATGCTTGCTAGACAGCGTAAGGCTATATTCAGTAGCAATAACAAACAAATCAGAAACTTCAGTGGCTTTATACGGCACAAGCTTGTTTCTTATTCCTGCAAGGCTGGTTAGCAGGGCTCACCTCCAAGTGGTGATGCAGAGATCCAGTCTTCCTCCATTTTGCAACAGCACCATCTCTCACATGGCTTCCAAAGCCACCTCAGGAGGGAATGTATTAGCTCTTAATTGCCTCATCCCAGTGGTGATAACCCATTGGCTGGAATGAGTTACATGGGTCTGTCTCATCTGCAAGGGGTTCTGGGAAATGTAAGGGAACATAGAGTGAGCACCAACACATGGTTTATTATTTCTATTGGAAAGTAGAGATTCACCTGCCTTTTAGGACCTTGAATACGGCAATATAATTATGTTTGGGTATCGCTAGGATAATAAAAGGGTCAGAACACTTTTTCCTTTCTGTTTTTCCTTTCAGAAGGGTCTCACTTTGTCACCCAGGCTGGAATGCAGTGGCACAATCATGGCTCACTGCAGCCTTGAACTCCTGGGCTCAAGCAATTCTCCCGTCTCAGCCTCCAGAGGAATTGGGATTACGGATGAGCACCACCACCTCTGACTAATACATTTTTGTGTGTGTGTACAGATGGGGTTTCACCGTGTTGCTCAGGCTGGTCTGGAACTCCCGGGTTCAAGTGATCCTCCTGCCTTGCCCTTCTAAAGTGTTGGTATACCCAGCCATAGAACATGTTTCCCTTTAGACACAGCCATCTGGACATGCTATTGATCTTCAGCATACATAGCTGGCAAATTCTATGTCTTTCACAAGACCAAGTAAACCACATTTGTTTGAGGGTGACATCCTGCTCAGAGATTTAAACCTCTGGCTTTCAGCAGAGGGTGAATACAGTGAGGGTCAGTCAGTCAGGAGAGGCTAAGTTTCCATTCATTTCACTTATTTATTGCTGAGGAACAAACTGTCCCCTGACTCAGAGGCTGAGAACAATGATGATGATGATTTCTCATGACTCTATGGTTGGCTGAGCTCAGCTGGGCAGTTCTTCTGTTCCATGTGGTGTCGGCTGAAGTCCCTCATTGGAAGGTGAGAGAGCTGGGGTATTTATTCACCAACTTTTGCCAGTTATTAGTTGAGAGCTGCTCTCAGGGGCATTCATTCTGTGGCTACATGTGGCAAAGCAGGACTGAATGGCAAACAAAAGGCCCCAGTTTTGGCACTTGGGAAGCAGTCTATTTTGCAGGCTTTGAAGAGGTAAGGGCAAGGGGGCATGGCTAGAATTCCTGTGCAATTAGTGAAAACCAGATGGAAAATGCAGCATGGTTATTGTGGCAGAGACTAATTCCACTCTCAGTATTCATCCTTCCTCTCTCCCTCCCTCCCTCCCCTCCCCTCTCCTCCTTCCCCCTCCCTCCTTCCTTCTCCCCCTCCCTTCCCTCCCTCCCTCCCTCCCTCCTTCCTTTTTTTCTTTTTTGAGACAGGGCCTCACTCTGTTGTCCAGGCTGGAGTGCAGTGGCGCGATCTTGCCTCGCTGCAGCCTCCACCTCCCCAGCTCCAGTGATCCTCCCACCTGAGCCTCCCAAGTAGCTGGGACCATGGGTATGCACCACTGTGCCCTGCTGGTTTTTGTTTATTTTTTGTAGAGAAAGAATCTTAGTATTTTGCACAAGCTGGTCTCAAACTCCTGGCTCAAGCAACCATCCTGTCTCAGCCTCCCAAAGTGTTGGGATGACAGGTGTGAGCCACTGTGTCCGACTCTATTCTTCTTCTTCTTTTTTCTTTTTGATATGGAGTCTTGCTCCATCACCCAGGCTGGAGTGCAGTGGCATGATCTCGGCTCACTACATACAACCTCTGCCTCCTGGGTTCGAGCAATTCTCCTGCCTCAGCCCCCCGAGTAGCTGGGACTATAGGCACCTGCCGTGCTAATTTTTGTGTATTTTTGGTAGAGACGAAGCTTTACGATATTTGTCAGGCTAGTCTCCAACTCCTGCCTCAAGTGACCCACCCACCTCGGCCTCCCAAAGTGCTGGGATTACAGGCATGAGCCACTATGCCCGGCCTAGTCTTCTTTTTGACAGAACCCCTACCTTCATATTTATTGGGGTTAACAATGTGCTCAGCTAGAAAATTACATTTCCTAACTTAATGCAGATAGCAGTGGCCCAATGAGCTGTAAGTGGAAGTTATTGAATGAGGCTTTTAGTAAAGTCTTTAATGATGATGGCTTAGTTGAGAAGTGTGCCCTTTAGCCCTAGCTCCTTTCCTCTTAATATTGCCTGGAACATGGATATGATGCCTGGTGCCCTTGCAGCCATTTTGTGGTCATGAGGCAGTCTTGACCATGGAAGCCAAGGATGACAGAGCAGAAAGTTAGAAGGTCTTTAGGTCCTTGATAATTGTGGAGATGCCTTGCCAGCCGTGAACTGCCTACTGTGGTGCACCTACATGGGAGAAAAGTATACCTCTGCCCTGTTTAAGCCACTGTTGTTTTTCTCTTCTATGCAGCAGAACTGAATTCTAACTGATACATATATTCACATTCTGAGAGGGGAAAAAACTAACTATTACTAAAATACTTCCTCTTCCCTCCTTTTCTCTCCTCCTCCTCCTTTTCCTCCTCCAATTTCTTCTTTGGTAAAATGTGCTTAAAGGATCTGGATATCCTGGTCAGGTGCGGTGGCTCATGCCTGTAATCCCAGCCCTTTGGGAGGCTGATGTGGCTGGATCACTTGAGGCCAGGAGTTCGTGGCTGGATCACTTGAGGACAGGAGTTCAAGACCAGCCTGGGAAACATAGTGAAACCCCCGTCTCTGCTAAAAATACAAAAAATTAGCCAGGCATGGTGGCACATGCTTGTAATCTTTGGGATTGGGAAGCTATTTGGGAGGCTGAGGCAGGAGAACTGCTTGAACCCGGGAGGCGAGCTGAGATCAAGCCAGTGCACTCCAGCCTGGGCAACGAGTGAAACTCTATCTCAAAAAAAAAAAAAAGAAAAAAAAAAGGGGGTCTGGCTACTACTTGCTGGGTCGTGGCTAGTGAGACAATGCTCCTGGGGCACATGGAGTAATGCCTGGCGCCTAGAAAGGACCCAGAAATTAGCAGTGCTTACTATTCTAAAGTAGAATAAGTCAGAAATTACGCTTCCTGGTAATGGAATACTTTTCAGTGCGCAGGGCTCCGTGTTTTGATTAATTCGTGGCTCAGCGTGACTCTCCCAGGGGAAATAATGAACCATATTGCTTTTCAAAAATCCCTGGCATTTGGCTATTTGTTCTTGTTATGTGAAACCCCTGGACGGTCTGCTTGTTTAATTGCCCTAATTGGAGCTGTAAGAAATTGCGTGGAACATCTGTAAGCCAGGTTTTTATGACACAGGCTTTTCATGAACAGAGGAGAACGTTGTTATCCCAATTTTGACCAGTGCAAGCCTCTTTCAGTTTGTTCCCATGTTCATTAAAAAAACAAAAACAAAAACACTCCTTTAGTCTTTAAAAGCGTTTTCCTTGCTTTCCGATACAAGTTGATATTCTGAACTCTGCCTGTTCATTTGCAGGGCACGGATTTTTGTTTTGGTCCTTGTATTCTCAGTGCTGAGAACAGATCCTGACACTGAATGAATGAATGAATGAATGAATTTTTGCATTTCCCTCATTCCTCTGCCTCTTCCGTCATAGCACAATTTTCACCATTGATTAAGTCAGAAATCAGAACTTGGGCATTACTGGGCCATTCCAAAGGCTCTGTGAGGTTCGACCTGCCCTCTGACACCCCTTCATTGCAGCTCAGCCCAGCTGGGCCCCAACTCCAGGATCCTCAGGCTAAAATTAGCTCAGTGCAGCCTTAACAGCTCCCAGGATTGTGGCTATTTTTAGGATAGAAGGAAGGATGGAGGATACATGTGACTGAGGGGTCACTGCCAGGAACATCTCCTTCCACCATCCAGAGATGCCCACATCTGGGAAAGACTCACATCCTGGAAGCACACAATCACACCCACACGATATGGTTTCCCTCAATTCTGGATTTTCAATGCCCGGCAGCTCACATGCCCTGCTGGAGATGCAAGAGTGTAGCAGAGTCAAATCAGAGAAGTCATGAAGATTCTATGCAGAGTCTGAGCTTTTATTACCAACTGCTGAGCGGTAGTTGTTGGATAACTACTGTCCCTTGGTGTCCAAGGAGGATTAGTTCTGGGACCCCTGCAGATACCAAAATCTGTGGACGCTCAAGTCCCTGATATAAAACGGCATAGTATTTGCATATAACCTATGCATATCTGTCTGTATTTTGAGATGGAGTTTCGCTCTTGTCACCCAGGCTGGAGTGCAGTGGTGTGATCCCGGCTCACTGCAACCTCTGCTTCCCAGGTTCAAGTGATTCTCCTGCCTCAGCCTCCCAAGTAGCTGGGATTACAGGCACCCGCCACCACACCTGGCTGATTTTTATATTTTTAGTAGATCGCTCAAACGATCCTCCTGCCTCAGTGTCTCAAAGTGCTGGGATTATAGGTGTGAATCACTGTGCTCGGCCCCCACGGGCTTTCTTTACAGCTGCCAAAGACTGCATAGTAGGCTGGAAGTATCAGAGAAGTACCAGCCACGTTCTTCATCCCTTAATGAGCAGCCCTAATGAGTGAAGGATGGGAGCTGGTGGATCAATACCCCAACTTCCTCTCCCATCAAGTGGGGTGACTCTCAGGTGTGTGTTCCACTCAGTTCCCAGCATCTTCCAGCAGGACTGAACCCGTCGCCCACAGAGGTAACTTGCTCATCATGCACCTTTATGGGCTATCCTCTCTTCTCTGTGTCACATCTCTAATTCCCTACTGGCATCTCCTGGGGTCTCTCTTTCTTTTTTCTTTTTTTGAGATGGAGCCTTGCTCTGTCGCCTAGGCTGCACTGGAGTGCAGTGGCACAATCTTGGCTCACTGCAATCTCCACCTCCTGGGTTCAAGCAATTCTCCGTCTCAGCCTCCTGAGTAGCTGGGATTTCAGGCTTACCACCACCCCTGGCTAATTTTTGTATTTTTATTAGAGACGGGGTTTCACCATCTTGGCCAGGCTGGTCTTGAACTTCTGACCCTGTGATCCACCTGCCTCAGCCTCCCAAAGTGCTGGGTTACAGATGTGACCCGCCGCGCCCAGCCAGCCCTGGGGTCTTAAACAAACTACTTGCCCAGGAGCCCTTGGGTCATTTGTCTACTTCTAGGGGAACCTAAATGAAGGTAATTGCATTCCATGGCAGAAGCCCGCAGCCCCGTGAATCTAGGTGCCTATATTAGCACCTGGAGGTTCCTTGGAATTCTCCTAGTCACCTGGGGACACTATTCCTCCAAGGTAAGAGCCCGGTAGGGCGGAGGTCCCCAGGTCTGAAAGCCAGCTCTGGTCAGTTTCCTTCCTTGGTACTGTGGGAAAAAAGCCTTCACTGGAGCTCAGCACATCCCTTCTCCTGGTCACGTGAGTGTCATTGCCAAACATCCAAGCACATTCACGCTGGATAAAAAGTTCATGGGAAGTTCATCCTTGGCATGTCTGTGTTAGATCAACCTTCTTCCTTGCAGGCCAGCTAGAGATTTCAGAGCCAAGGTCATGTGGCAGACAGCTCTGGCTACATGCCGTCTCAGCTACTGTCCTACAGACATTCTCAAATGACACTGGGACACTCAGCCAGGAGCCAAAGCAATGAGCTTTGGATTGGCCAAGTGTGCTTGCCCTGGGAGGCTAGTGTTGGGAACAGTCCTTGTGTTAAGACAACTCTCAGTTGGGTAATTCCCCGCAAAAGGGAAGTCTGAGTGCTAATAGGATGGTGTGGTATAGCCAGAAATATAGCCAATGTCAGCTCCCCAGGGGGAAGGAGGGCTTTATGACCTTCATGATTTCTTTGTTGCATTTACAGATTTTTCCTGTGCAAAGAAAAAAAAAAGTTTCCTGCTATAGCAAATGCTATTAGTGTCCCTGCTTCTACTCCTTTGGACTACCCTGGAGGTGACTTGCAGGCTGTTCCTTTTTATTTTTATTTTATTATGATTGTTTTTAGATATAGAGTCTCATTCTGTTGCCCAGACTGCAGTGCAATGGCACAATTGTAGCTCACTGCAGCCTTGAATTCCTGGGCTCAAGCAACCCTCCCGCCTCAGCCTCCCAAGTAGCTGGGACTACAGGCATGCGCCACCACACCTGGCTAATCATTTTTATTTTTGCAGAGATAAGTTATCATGATGTTGCCCAGGCTGGTCTCAAACTCTTGGCCTCAAGTGATCCTCCCGCCGTGGCCTCCCCAAATGCTGAGATTACAGGTGTGAGCCACTGTGCCTGGGGCAGGCATCTCTTTTACACTAACAGGTCGCTGCATCTCTGACTGTGTGATTTTCCTAGGGCTGCTTTAACAAATAACCACAAACACTGGCTTTAAGTAATAAAAAGATATTGAGTGCAGTATCTCATGCCTGCAATCCCAGCACTTTGAGAGGCTGAGGCAGGTGGATCATGAGGTCAGGAGTTCAACACCAGCCTGCCCTGCATGTTGAAACCCCGTCTCTACTAAAAATACAAAAAATTAGCTGGGCGTGGTGGCGCACGCCTATAGTCCCAGCTACTCAGGAGGCTGAGGCAGGAGAATTGCTTGAACCCAGGAGGCGGAGGTTGCAGTGAGCTGAGATCGCGCCATTGCACTGCAGCCTGGGCAACAGAGCGAGACTCCGTCTCAAAAAGAAAAAGGAAAAGAAAGCTATGGAGTTGTAGCAACACAAAATGGACTAAGACAATAAATATGCTGTCACCTTGACCTTGGACTTTCAGTCTCCAGAACTAGAAGAAATAGTTTTATTTTTTATAAGCCACCTAGTCTGTGGTTCTGGTTCTTTCTTTTTGTGTGTGTGAGACGGAGTTTTGCTCTTGTTTCCCAGGCTGGAGTGTAGTGGCATGATCTTGGCTCACTGCAACCCCCACCTCCTGGGTTCAAGCGATTCTCCTGCCTCAGCCTCTTGAGTAGTTGGGATTACAGGCATGCATCACCACACCGAGCTAATTTTGTATTTTAGTAAAGACAGGGTTTCTCCATGTTGGTCAGGCTGGTGGTCTTGAACTCCTGACCTCAGGTGATCTGCCCAGCTTGGGCTCCCAAAGTGCTGGGATTTCATGCGTGAGCCACCGGGATTGGCCCTTTGTTTTTGTTTTTGGTTTTTTTTTGAGACAAAGTTTTGCTCTTGTTGCCCAGGCTAGAGTGCAGTGACATGATCTCAACTCACTGCCACCTCTGCCTCCTGGGTTTGAGCAATTCTCCTGCCTCAGCCTCCCAAGTAGCTGGGACTATAGGTGCCCTCCACCACACCCAGCTGTTTTTGTATTTTTAGTAGAGACGGGGTTTCACCACGTTGGTCAGGCTGGTCTCGAACTCCTGACTTCAGGTGATCCGCCTGCCTTGGCCTCCCAAAGTGCTGGGATTACAGGCGTGAGCCACCGCCCCTGGCTAGACAGTGAGGAAGCTGAAAGCACTGTTAAAATGAATGCTTTCAGAGCGGCCCTCAAACAATGTGCGAGAGACTGGTGGGTCGATATTCTACCTCTCCACTCCTCAGTGGGACAATTCTGAGGGAATCTGCTGCATAGTCTTCTCAGAGAACCTTGGAGGGATTGAGCCTTATTTCATAGCGTGGGATTGTGCCTCGTGGCTTAGCGTGGGAATGTGCCTCGTTGCTTAGCGTGGGAATGTGCCTCCTTGCTTAGCATGAGATTGCGGCTGGTGGCTTAGCGTGGGAATGTGCCTCGTTGCTTAGTGTGAGAATGTGCCTCGTTGCTTAGCGTGGGATTATGCCTCGTTGCTTAGCGTGAGATTG
>PVKV010024422.1:7589-31546 GCA_004027835.1 Alouatta palliata
AGAGGTTACGGTGGGCTAAGATCACACCATTGCACTCCAGCCTGAGCAACAAGAGCAAAACTCCGTCTCAAAAAAAAAAAAAGGATTAGTTAGACTTGGTGGCTAAGGAGGTTAAAGCTATATTGAGCTGTGACAGCACCATTGCCCTCCAGCCTGGGTGTCAGAGTGAGATCATCTCAAATAAAAAACAAAATGAAAAATGTATTGAGCATAAGCTCTGGAGCCAGAGTGCCTGGCTTTGAATCCTGACTTCATCTGTCACCAGCCATGTGACCTTGGGTAAGTCACTTGATCCCGCTGGACGTCAGTTTCCTCCTCTGGAAAATGAGGGTTCATTCCTTAAGTAGTCCACAAGTGTTTTATTCGTTTATTTACTTAGAGACAGGGCCTGCCTCTGTTGCCTAGGCTAGAGTGCAGTGGCATGATCATAGCTCACTGCAGCCTCCAACTCCTGGGTCCAGTGAATCTTCCTGCCTCAGCCTCCTGAGTAGCTGGAACTACAGGCTCATGTCACCATCCTCAGCCAATTAAAAATTTGGTTTAGATATGTGGCCTCAGTTTGTTTCCCAGGCTGGTCTCGACCTCCTGGGCTTAAGCGATCCTCCTGCCCTGGCCCCCCGCAAAGTGCTGGGTTTAAGGCATGAGTCACCACCCTTATCCTTCACTTTTATTTTTAATTATTTATTTGAGATAGAGTCTCCCTGTGTTGCCCAGGCTAGAGGGCAGTGGCGCAGTCTCAGCTCATTGCAACCTCCACCTCCCAGGTTCAAGCGATTCTCCTGCCTCAGCCTCCCGAGTAGCTGGCATTACAGGCGCCTGTCACTATGCCCAGCTAATTTTTTGTATTTTTAGTAGAGACAAGATTTCACCCTGCTGTCCAGGCTGGTCTCAAACTCCTGACCGCAGGTGATCTGCCCACCTCAGCCTCCCAAGGTGCTGGGATTATAGGTGTGAGTCACCACACCCAGCCCACTTTTTCTTTTTAATCCCAGAACCTGCATATGGGGCTATTCCTCAGTGCCAAACTGGTACCAGGTACTCCACTGGGTTTGTTTCAGCAAATGGTCAGCCAGCCCATGGGTGGATGCTGTCATTATTGCCATTTTACAGTGGGGGAAACTGAGGCACGTGGGAATGCAAAACCTGCCTGAGGTCATACTGCCAGAAGTGGGAAAGCTGGAATCCAGCAGGCCCTGCCTGGTTCCTGTCTGCTTCCAGGATCTCAGGGCTTGGATTCTTCCCACCTTCAGGGAGCTGTTAGTCAGAAAGGAAAACTTAAAAGGGAGAGAACCGAGCAGACTCTTAAGGCCAAAAAAACCAGGGGCAAGGTATGGATGAGTCGGGATTGTGGACAAAGGAGCAGCAGGCTGGGGCATAGAAAGAACTGGAGCCAGGCGCGCAGTGGCTCATGCCTGTAATCCCGGCACTATGGGAGGCAGGCGGATCACCTGAGGTCAGGAGTTCAAGACCAGCCTGGCCGACATGGTGAAACCCTGTCTCTACTGAAAATACAAAAATTAACTGGGCATGGTGGCGGGTGCCTATAATCCCAGCTACCCAGGAGGCTGAGGCAGGGAGAATTGCTTGAACCCAGGAGATGGAGGTTGCAGTGAGCTGAGATGGCGCCACTCCACTCCAGTCTGGGCAATAGAGCAAGACTCCGTCTCAAAAAGAAAAGAAGGAACAAGGAACAGGACCAGGAATGAAACCCTGGTGTCCTGCCACCAATTCCCACATGACTGGGCAAGTGCATTCCTGATGGCCTGCAACCTGCTGCATGTCCAGCCCTGTGCTGGGTGTGACCCTGGCCCTGTGATGGGGAATGGGGTCATCTGACTAGGAGTGGGGATGGAGAAGTGGGGTGGGGTCAGACATCTACTTTTTATTGTTTATCATTATTTTTCCTTTCTTTCTTTCTTTGTTGTTTTTGAGCCAGGGTCTCTCTTTGTTGCTCAGGCTGGAGTGCAGTGGCACAATCTCAGCTCACTGCAACCTCCGTCTCCTGGGTTCAAGCAGTTCTCCCTGCCTCAGCCTCCTGAGTAGCTGGGACTGCAGTTGCATGCTGGCTAACTTTTGTATTTTTAGTAGAGACGGGGTTTTGCCATGTTGCCCAGGCTGGTCTCGAACTCATGGGCTCAAGCGATCTAGCTGCCTCAGCCTCCGAAAGTTCTGGGATAAAGGCATGAGCCACCGTACCCAGCCTATTTTTCCTTCTTGGTTTAGTTTATCCTGTTGTTTTTCCCCCTTTCACTGTTTTTTTTTTTTTTTTTTTGAGATAACAGTCTCACTCTGTTTACCTAGGCTGGAGTGCAGTGGTGCTATCTCGGCTTACTGCAGCCTCCGCTTCCTGGGTTCAAGCGATTCTCCTGCTTCAAGCTCCCGAGTAGCTGGGATTACAGGTGCCCGCTACCACACCTGGCCAATTTTTGTATTTTTAATAGAGACGTGGGTTTCACCATGTTGGCCAGGCTGGTCTCAAACTTCTGATCTCAGGTGATCCACCCATCTTGGCCTCCCAGAGTGCTGAGGTTACAGGCATGAGCCACCGTGCCCATCCAGGATGATGTTTATATTGTAGTTTAGACCTTGAGCTTTGAACTCAGCTGATCTTTGATTCTAAGTTCTGACTGGGTGTGGTGGCTCATGCCTATAGCACTTGGGGAGGCCAAGGTGGAAGATTGCTTGAGCCCAAGAGTTCAAGACAGGCCTAGGCAACATAGTGAGACCTCATCTGTACAAAAAAATATAAAAAATAGCTGGGCATGGTGGTATATACCTGTGGTTTCAGCTCCTCAGAAGACTGAGATAGGCTGGAAATGGTGGCTCACACCTGTAATCCTAGCACTTTGAGAGACTGAGGCCGGTGGATCACTTGAGGTCAGGAGTTCAAGACCAGCCTTACCAACATGGTGAGACCCCGTCTCTACTAGAAATACAAAAATTAGGCCAGGTGCAGTGGCTCATGCCTGTAATCTCAACACTTTGGGAGGCCGAGGAGGGTGGATCAGCCTGGCCAACATGGCAAAACCCCATCTCTACTAAAAATACAAAAATTAGCTGGGCATGGTAGCATGCGCCTGTAGTCCCAGATACTTGGGAGGCTGAGGGAAGCGAATCGCTTGAACCTGGGAGGCAGAGGTTGCAGTGAGCCAAGATCGCGTCACTGTACGACAACGTGGGTGACAGAACAAGATTCCGTCTTTAAAAAAAAAAAAAACGGCGGCTGAGATGGGAGGATCACCTGAGCCCAGGAGATTGAGGCTGCAGTGAGGTGAGATTGCATCACTGCACTCCAGCCTGGGGGGACAGTGAGACCGTCTCAGAAAACAACAAAAAACAAAACACACGCTCACAGAGAGTTCTGCCACAACGCCATAAATAAGGGCAATTAGTTAGCCATTCTCTGCCTCAGTTTCCTAGTCTTTAACATGAAATTACACATAGGAGATATAAGAATCAAATAAGTTCATATTTGTAGAGTACTCGAGTATTGACGGCTGTTGCGATTATCATTTTCTGTCTAATATGTTCATGTTGGTTATGACTGTTTATTTGGATGTCTGACCCCTTTCCCATGAGCCATTCCTGGGGAGCTCAGTGTCACCTGTGTGTTTCAGCGCCCAACCCAGGGCCAGCATGCAGAACCGCAGTGAATGTCAGAGACAAGTTTTTGCAAATGCTCCATGTGTGCTAGGGATGTAAACGTGGATTATTTCATTGTCGGGGGCATTCAACCAAGGGTGTAGACCCTGTGGTTCAGGTCCTTACTAATTTTATTTTCTCAAGCAGTCTTTTCTTAGAAATATGTTAAGCTTTCTCATATCAATTGTGGATTTAACAAAGTTTCCCTTGTCATTTTTTTTTTAATATTTTACGTTTTTTTTTTTTTTTTTTTTTTTTTTTAATAAAGACAGGTTTCACCATGTTGGTCAGGCTGGTCTTGAACTCCCGACCTCAGGTGATCTGCCTGCCTTGGCCTCCAAAGTGCTTGAATTTAGCCACCACACCTGGCCCCCCTTGTCATTTTATAAGTTTATGGGTGTCATGTGCAGAGATGGCTGTTTTTTGCCTTGTGTATTTGGAGGCCATAGTATTTGGATCATGTATGTTGAGAACTTTTGTGTATAATGGGTCATTTCCATCTCCCTCCCCCAGCCCCATAGACTCGTGTAGAGGAGTAAATAATGGATCATTTTGTTTTGCCATCCTTTGCTTTTGTCAGTTTATTTTTTATTTGTTTATTTTTAATTTAATTTTGAAAGAGTCTCATGCTGTCATCCAGAGTGGAGTGCAGTGGCCTGATCTCAGCTCTCTGCAGCCTCTACCTCGGGCTTATGCAGTCCTCCCACCTCAGCCTCCTGAGTACCTGGGACTACAGGCATGCCACCACACCCAGCTAATTTGTGTATTTTTTGCAGTGATGGGGTTTCACCATGTTGCCCAGGCTGGTCTCAGACTCCCGAGCTCAAGTGATCTTCCCACCTTGGCCTCCCAAAGTGCTGGGGAGCCAACACACCCTGCCCAGTTTTTTTTTTCTTTTAAAGGGGTAATGTTACTCCTCTGCTTGTCTCTTAGTTCATGTTTTCCCAGCCAGTTTTTTTTTGCCATCTTTTGATTTTGCATATTTTTGGTTCACAATGTATTACAAGGAATGGATTTTCATGGAGTAGTTGGTGAAAGCTGACCTAGTGTAGGGCGTTGTGCTGGGCTCAGTGTAGGAGGAGTTAAAAGATCCAGAGGAGGATCACAGTGGGGGAGAGAGACCCACCCGCAGACGATGATGACCCAGAGTGGGCAGGGAAGAGGGAACCCAGAGGTCCCCTCTGGGCAGGTGGGTGGTTTCCAGGAAGGGAATTGGCGAAGGCCTCTCTACTAAAACTGCATTTGAACACAGACCTGAATGAAGTAAGGAATTGAGCCATGTAGAGGGGGAATGTATTGCAGTTGGTGGGAACAGCAAATGCAGAGACCAGGGAAGGCAAGGGGCCTGGTGACTCTGAGGAGTCGATAGCAATGAGTGCACCGCTTGGATGTCCTGGGTGGAGCCTGACCCAGCCTACGGGGTTTGGGGGTGTCAGCTTCCTGGAGGAGGGGTGATCGAGTTGATACCCCATAGTGAAACAGTAGGGCACAGTGACTCTGAAATCAGATTCCCTGGCTTCATATCCCTGCTGCATCTCACACCCCAGCTCTGTATGACCTTGTGGTCAGGAGACCTGCCCTGCGTCAGTTTCTTCATCCATAGGGTGGAGATGATGACTCCTACCGCGGATCAGATGGGGCGTGAGTATTCTATGTATGCCAGATCAGGGGCCCACCAGGGTGCACTGGGGTATTGCCTGCGGGGTGGAGGGGTGGGGAGGGATGCAGCTGGACCGGTGGGGTACCTGCGCTTTTTCCAGAGGGCACTGGGGAACCATGGCAGGTTCTCACCAGGAGAGGGACGGGGTCAGGTTTACAGGATTATGCTTTAACAGGACCCTTCTGGCTGCCCTTTTGTACTAAGTGTGGCAGTTTTGGGGCGCCGGTTTGGAAAGGCTGAACTGGCAACTCCGAGTGGCTACACGGCCTGAGCCTTGAATGCCAGGCCCGGAGGCTTGGATTTAGTTGCCGCAGGAACCTTCGCAGGGTTCTGCCCGTTTGTTTTTCAGGGGCGGGTGATCCCGATGCACAGTTCCCCCCGCGCACATCCTCAGCCCCCCACAGTTCCCAACCAAAGCTGGACACTCTGAGCTCTCCGCCTGCTTCCTTCCGCCTTGGTGTTCTTAATCTCCGCGCTGCCTGGCCCTTTAAATCTCAAGCGTCAGTTAGGGCTTCTGTTCGAGGGAACGTTGTGTAATAAGCCTCCCCCGGAGTGTCGTGGCCTTTGCCCTGACCTTGTTCTGTTTAGCTGGACGTTGGGAGTTGTTCCACCCTCCCTTAAATCTGGCTGTGTCTACCCTACCAGCCCCTCCCGTCACCTCTCGCCTACTCCTCCCTATTTCGAAGTTGGGCCCCTTCGCCAAGGCCTGCCTTATATGGGCACGGCTCCGAATGGCGGCCGCTCATTGGCTGAGGGCGTCACGCGCGCTTCTGTCAACAAAGGGGCGGAGGGAAGCTAGTTGCTCGCCAGCTGGCGCGGTGGCCGGAGGGAAGGAGCGAAGGGGCGGGCCCGCTTACCTTTCGCACGCATGCGTATGGGCTGCCGCCTTCTCCCGCCGCCTGGGGGGGCTGCGGGTGAGGGCTCTTTGAGGGCGTGTATAGGTTTCGAGGGTCACCTGAGAGTTTTGGAAGGTTTATTGGGGGGGCGGTTACAAGATTTGGGGGTTCCCTTTGCATTTGCAAAATGTTTTGGGGCTTGGGGAAGTTTTGGCGTGAGGTTTAAGGGATACTTTGGGGGTTCCCTTGCGCTTAAGGGGCACCTTGGGGTTTGGGTTCGTTTGTAATAGGAAGGTTCGGTTGTGTTTTCGGGATCGGGTTCCCTTTGTGTTTTGGGGTGTTTGGTGGGTATAGGATTTGGGGAGTTCCCGGAGAGACAGAAGCAAAGAGCCGGAGAGTACCAGTTCTGGAACTGGAATGTCTGGGCATGTGTCCTGACTTCTTCCTACCTGTCTGAACCCGGACAGGAGATTTCACTTGTGTCTCATCGGGAACTGGGGATTAATAACACTACCTGCTTCCTAGGGACCCAGGAGGATTACAGGAATTGTTAGCACAGTACCTAGTAAGCTCGCAGCGAGTGTGCAGTAAGCACATGTCTGCCGTTGTAACATTCGTGAGGTTTCCTTTTTTTTTTTTTTTTTGCTTTGTGAAACATTTTTATGGTTTAAGATTCATCTTAAAGTATTAGGGAGCTTTTGTGTTTTCGGAGTTTATCTGCTGTTGGAGGGCTTCTAGTGGAATTAGGAGATAATGGAGGAGGGTTAGGGGGAGTATAGGATTCCAGGAGAGTGGTTGTTTATGACACAGGTTGGGAAATTGCTGTGTTGGGATCTGTGATAGATTCATTGAGATTGGGCCCTTCTGTGCTGGAGAGGATACTTTTAGGTTCAGTGGTTTAAACTAGCATTTGAAAGGTTTTTGATATATGGGGCAGGACATTAAGATGCTGGAGGTAAGGTTGGAACTGATGAGGGGACTTGAGGGGCTGGCCAGGTTGTGCAGGATGGCATCTGTAGAGATTGGCTTTTGCTGTGTTAGCCTGCCTCCCTGGGCAGTTGGATATACAGGTTAAGTATTGCTTACCCAAAAAGCTTGGCACCAGAAGTGTTGCGGCTTTGGGATTTCTTCAGATTTTGAGTATTTGCATTATACTTAGCAGTTGAAAATCTGAAATGTTCCAATGAGCACATCCCATCAGTGTCATCTTGGTACTCAAAAAGTTCTGTATTGGGGAGCATTTTGGATTTTCATATTTGAGATACTCAACATGTATGTGAATTGGTGGTTGGTAAACAGCCATCTGTAGGTTTTGGGGGCTGTGGGGTGATATTTTTAACACTGAACTGAGATTACAGCAGGGACTCTAAGTATTTGAGGGGTAGGTGGGATTAGGGGTTATCCGGGGGAAAATAAACATTCTTGACATGGGGATTCTCTGTTTACTGGTACCTGTGAGTGCTTGGAGGCTGTCTGGATTTGGGTTTTTTTGTTTTTTGTTTGTTTGTTTGTTTGTTTTTTCTGTTTTACACACTTCTACTCAGTGAAGGTTTTCCTGTTTTTTTTTTTTTTGAGATGGAGTTTCATTCTTGTTGCCCAGGCTGGAGTGCAATGACGCGATCTCAGCTCACTGCAACCTCTGCTTCCCGGTTCAATCGATTCTCCTGCCTCAGCCTCCCGAGTAGCTGGGACTACAGGCGTACTCCTCCACGCCTAGCTAATTTTTGTATTTTTAGTAGGATGGGGTTTTGCCATGTTAGCCAGGCTGGTCTTGAACTCCTGACCTCAGACGATCCACCTGCCTCGGCCTCTCAAATTGCCCTGGAATTACAGGCATGAGCCACCGCGCCCGGCCTAGAATTGCTTGAATTTAGATGGACAGTCTGTACTGCAGGAGTTGGCAAACTTTTTTTATAAAGAGCCAGATAATGGATATTTTAGGCTTTGCGGGCCATGTGGTCTTTGTTCTGCTATTCAGCTGTTGCTGAAGATGAAAGCATCCATAAACAAATGAGCATGTTTCAATAAAACTTAATTTACAGACAGTGAGCTGGATTTGGCTTCTGGGCCATAGTTTGCTGTCCTCGCTGGCCTATAGGCATGTGGAAGTTTCAGGGCTTAAAGGGTCATTTTGGTTTTGAGCTGTCTGGAGGGAGATGGGCCAGAGAAAGATTGAGGTATGGGTTACTTAGTAGGTAGCAACTGCAACGAAAGTGATTGTATCCGACTCATGCACAAGATGGCCTCCAGATTAGGTCATTCACATCAAATCATTACAAAATAAAATAGCTATTATTAACAGAACCCTAAATTGAAGAGCCCAGAAACCAAGTTGAGAGCCTGTTTGTGCTCCAGACCCACTGTAATCTTAGCTATATCGCCTTCCCCTCTCTGAGCCTTTGTTTATCTGTATGCAGTTTGAGGAAAAAGCTAGATTAGAACAGGCCCCCCTTTTTTTCTTTTTCTTTTTTCCAAGATGGGTTCTTTCTCTGTCACTCGGGCTGGAGTGCAGTGGTATGATCACAGCATTACAGCTCACTGCAGCTTCAGCCTCCCGAGCTCAAGCGATCCTCCCACCACAGCCTCCCAAGTAGCCTCCCAAGATGCGCCCACCCACCCAGCTAATTTTTGTATCTTTTTTGGTAGTGACGGGTTTTGCCATGTTTCCCAGGGTGGTCTCAAACTCCTGGGCTCAAGCAGTCTACCCACCTTGGCCTCCCGAAGTGCTAAGATTACAGGCACGAGCCACCACCCTCTTCTTTTTTAGAGGGTCTCATGCTGTCACCCAGGCTGGAGTGCAGTGGTGCCATCATTGCTCCCTGCAGCCTGGAACTCCTAGGCTCTAGAACAGGCCCTCTTATTCCACCCGTCCACGGCCATGCTTCAGGGAATTACCTGCACCATCTCGGCAAGTGTGTGCATTTTTCTGACTGAGGACACACAGCTTTAAGATATTCTCATAAGATCTTCTCATTAAGCCCAACAACCTGAAAAAAATGAAAAGCTGATTTTTTTAAGTGCTTGTCTGAATCTCAGCTCAGATTTTTTTCCCCATCCCAGCTCATCTTGTTCCTCTCTCTGTGGGTTTAAGCAGCCATAGCTGTGGGCGGGGCTGGGAATGCCTGTCTTTTCAGCAACGAGCTACTGAGTGAATAAATAGAAAAAGGACCTTGTCTGTCAGTGGTCTTTTCACTTAAGTGTAAAGGTTATGGCAGCGTAAAGGCCTCTGGATTGTGGGTGAAGGCAGTTGGCCAATGGTGTAGGATCTGTGGAGCTGGAGCATGCTGCGAGTTGGGCTCACACTCTATGAGTTAAAGGAGCATCACATCCCCTCTGCAACCCTCTTTCTGTTCACCTGAGCATGGCGGTGGGAATAGAGGTTTTTAGTTTTGCTCTTCCTGCCCAAGCTGCAGTGCAGTGGCACAATCTCAGCTCACTGCAACCTCTGCCTCCCGGGTTCAAGTGATTCTTATGCTTCAGCCTCCCAGGTAGCTGGGATTACAGGTGTGCACCACCACACCCAGCAAATTTTTGTGTTTTTAGTAGAGATGGGGTTTCCATGTTGGTCAGCCTAGTCTTGAACTCCTGTCCTCAGGTGATCTGCCTGCCTCAGCCTCCCAAAGGGTTGGGATTACAGGCGTGAGCCACTGCGCCTGACTGGGAATTGAGTTCTTGATGGTCTGGTTTGGTCTGTCCCCACTGGAGGTTGGGGTGGTCCTGGGAAGAAAGGCCATCCCCCTAGCTCCCCAACCTCCTCTTCCTGTCTCCAGGTGGCATGTGGAGCCTCCCACCACCAGCTAGGTCCTGAGATGCGGTGAAGCCCAGCCTGTCTGCCATCATCCCCCAGCATGGACCGTGGAAGCCTCCTGCCCTTCCAGTTGTGGTGCCCCCGGCCCTTTGGCACCTACTCACAGAACCAGCCTCGCCCAGTTTCTGCAGCCCTCAAGCCATCAGCCTGCGCTGAGCCTGGTGGTGGAGCTGAGCCAGACCATGGGCCTGCCCACTCAGAGAACACACCACCTGCGTTGGCCACGGAGGGCCCTGCTTCCCAGCCGGCTCCACTCCTCTCAGCAGCAGCTGCTGGCGATGAGGGTCGAGTCCTCCTGGACACGTGGTATGTCATCAAGCCTGGGAATACAAAGGAGAAGGTGGCCTTCTTTGTGGCCCACCAGTGTGGTGGGGGCAGCCGGGCCAGCTCCATGAAGGTCAAGGGGCACTGGGGCAGCGATAGCTCCAAGGCCAAGCGGAGAAGGCGCTGTCTTGACCCCACCAAGGCTCCTCCGGATCCAGGGGGTCGGGAGGGGCCCTCTGCTACTGAGGAGGGCCCCGCCTCAGCCGGTGAGGACGTGGACCTGCTCTCTGTGGCTGAGATGGTGGCCCTGGTGGAACAGCGGGCTGCGCTGGCCCTGCAGAGCTACCCACGACCAGCCACCCCAGCGCCTGTAGTCTTTGTGTCGGCTGAGCAGGGTGGACCAGCCAAGGGGGTGGGGTCCGAACGGCGGTCTGGTGGTGGGGACTGCAGCCGTGTAGCTGAGGCTGTGGCCCACTTCGAGGCGCAGAGGGACAGCCCTCCCACCAAGGGCCTCCGCAAGGAGGAGCGGCCGGGACCAGGCCCTGGGGAGGTGCGCATCGCCTTCCGCATCTCCAACGGCCGGGAGCCCCGTGCACCAGACAGCGGCCTGCCCAGTGGGGGTGGGGGCAGGCCTGGTTGTGCCTACCCTGGCAGCCCAGGTCCTGGGGCCCGAGCCAAGGACAAGATCACGTGTGACTTATACCAGCTCATCAGCCCCTCGCGGGATGCCCTCCCCAGCAACGTGGAGTTCCTGCTGGCCAGAGCGGATGAGGCCAGCGAGGGTGAGAGCCCGGCGCCCGTGAGGCCCGAGGACACTCCCCCGGCGCCTCCTCCGCCCCCTGCCCGGGACTGTGGAGCGTCCGGCTTCCACGTGGACGTGGTGGTGACGGGCGTGGTGGACGAGTGCATCTTCTTTGGCAAGGACGGCACCAAGAACGTGAAGGAGGAGACTGTGTGCCTGACAGTCAGCCCTGAGGAGCCGCCGCCTCCGGGCCAACTCTTCTTCCTCCAGAACCGCGGGCCGGACGGGCCCCCGGAGCCTCCCCCGGCAGACTCGCCGGCCACCGCGCCGGGCCCGGACGATGCCGAGGGCACGGCGGACACCTCCCTATGCCGCCTATACCGGCACGTGTCCCACGACTTCCTAGAGATCCGCTTCAAGATTCAGCGACTGCTGGAGCCTCGGCAGTACATGCTGCTGCTGCCCGAGCACGTGCTGGTCAAGATCTTCAGCTTCCTGCCCACACGCGCGCTGGCCGCCCTCAAGTGCACCTGCCACCACTTCAAGGGCATCATCGAGGCGTTCGGTGTGCGGGCCACAGACTCGCGCTGGAGCCGAGACCCGCTCTACCGCGATGACCCGTGCAAGCAGTGCCGCAAGAGATACGAGAAGGGCGACGTGTCGCTCTGCCGCTGGCACCCCAAGCCCTACCACCACGACCTGCCTTACGGACGTTCCTACTGGATGTGCTGCCGTCGAGCCGACCGCGAGACGCCAGGTTGCCGCCTGGGCCTCCACGATAACAACTGGGTGCTGCCCTGCAACGGGCCGGGCGGGGGCCGGGCAGGCCGGGAGGAGGGGAGGTGAAGCCGGGGGAGGGGCGGGGAGAGCCCACTATGCCCGCCCCTCCCCCTTCCCCGGGAGCCGAGGGTCCGGACTGGGCCGCCTGCTCCCATTCCCCCACTCCAGGCAGCATTGATCCCCCCACGGAACTGAGCTGGGGTTCAGTGGGAGTGACCCAGGAAGGCACTCTGCTGGCTCCTGTTGGTTTTCTATTTTTCAGAACCAGGGCGGTGGACCCTCTGAGAAGGGTGATTTTTTTATCAGCATCTCACTTTCTTCTACATTCAGCCCCTACCACTTCCCTGCCACGCTCTCCACCCCAGGGACCCACCAGCAGGGAGCAGACGGCAGCTAATTTTGGTACCACTTAAGGGTTCCCCCATTCTGGCCCCTCATCCTCTCCCATGCCCCAATTCTTTTTCGCAGGAGCTGTTATTTCCCAAGAGGCCGCAGCGCCCAAGGTTGACACCCCTTCTAACCTGCCACACCAGGGTTCTCACCTCTCTAGGAATTGAGGGCTGTCAGGTCACAGGTGAGATTTGGGATTTTTTTCATGACAGCCCACCATTTCTAGATGGTTTCCCTATTAAAGAAGTTGGGGAAGGGGGGGAAATACTGTTTTCTCCTTAACCTCAAGCTACCAGTCTCTCCTCTTCCCCAGTGAGGAAGAGGGGGAAAAAGCTGAAGTATAAAAGTCCTCCTCTTCCCATTATTATTTAAGCTACTGCCATCACCCCCACTCCCATAAAGCTGTGAAGCCCTTTGCCTGGCTCTTGACGGCGCAGGGGGCCCGTGGGCAGGGACTGCGGATTTGCATTTCTGGGTTGTTTTTCCTTCCACTCTGGCCTCGTTCAGGCATCGGGGTCTCCTCACCCCTGGCCATCTGTTTTTTTGAGAATCCTTTGGTCAACCAGGACTTTGATTTTTTCAGGCATTTTGGTCTGGGGTATTTTTGTTTGTTCTCTCTCTCTTGTTTTTCCCCCATCATTGTGGTTCTGGAAGCTTCTAGCGTGTGGCATCTGACCAGTTTTGAATTGGTCCTTTCTATAAAATCAATATTTATAAGGCTGTGCTCAGACTGGTTTGTGTGTTGTGAAGGGAGGGTTTGGGAAGAGAGGGGAGTTGTAGCCTGTGCATGGGGGATGGAAAAAGTGGAGAGAGATGGGATCCCTCGCCAAGTCCCTTAGCCTGAGATTATTTTTTACTCTTCTCATCTGTGTCGGTTTGAATTTGAAAAATCTCAAAATAGTAGTAGCTTAAACAAGATTTTTTTTTTTTCTTAGAGACAGGGTCTCACTCTGTCACCCAGGCTGGAGTGCAGTGGTGTCATCACAGCTAACTGCAGCGACCTCCTGGGCTCAGGGAAACCTGCCACCTTATCCTGCCAAGCAGCTGGGTTTTCTACAGGTGTACGCCACCATACCCAGCTAATTTTTTAATTTTTTTGGTACAGATGGGGTCACCAAGTTGCCAAGGTTGGTCTCAAACTCCTGGGCTCAAGCAATCCTCCTGCCTCAGCCTCCCAGAGTGCTGGGATTACAGGAGAGAGCCACCGTGCCCAGCCAAGATCATTTTGCTCTTACTATCACCATTTTGCTTGGAGACCCCCTTCCTCGCAGAAGCACTGCACTATGCTTCTATATACATCTCACCCGTCAGACTTAGCCACAGAAGGGTTGCACGAGAGAGTAGGAAATGCCGTCTTTTAGCTGGGTGCAGTATGCCCAACAAAACATTCTTTACTAAAAATCTCTGTAATTAAAGTTTTAAAATAGCCACTTACTATTATTTTTGAGATGGAGTTTTGCTTTTATTGCCAGGCTGCAGTGCAATTGTGCGATCTCAGCTCACCGCAACCTCTACCTCCTGGGTTCAAGCGATTCGCCTGCCTCAGCCTCCTGAGTAGCTGGGATCACAGGCGCTCGCCACCACACCCGACTAATTTTTATATTTTAGTAGAGACAGGGTTTCGAGATGTTGGCCAGGCTGCTCTCAAACTCCTGGCCTCCAGTGATCCACCCGCCCCTGCCTCCCAAAATGCTGGGATTACAGTGGAGGTGAGCCACCGTGCCCAGCTGGATATCTTAAATTTTCAGTTTTTTTTTTTTTCTGAGACGGAGTTTCACTCTTGTTACCCAGGCTGGAGTGCAATGGCGCCATCTCGGGTCACCGCAACCTCCGTCTCCTGGGTTCAAGCAATTCTCCTGCCTCAGCCTCCCGAGTAGCTGGGACCACAGGCACGTGCCACCATGCCCAGCTAATTTTTGTATTTTTAGTAGAGACGGGGTTTCACCATGTTGACCAGGATGGTCTTGATCTCTCGACCTCGTGATCCACCCGCCTCGGCCTCCCAAAGTGCTGGGATTACAGGCGTGAGCCACCGCACCCAGCGAAATTTTCAGTTTTAAGAAAGAGAAAACTGGATATTGAGAGGCAGCTAACAGTCTCTGACATTCTTCTCAGAAAAGCAGTTTCTAGAAGGCTAGGATACATGGTGGTAGTGATTCAATGCTTCAATTTTAGAATCAAAAAGACCTGGGTTTGAATCTTGTGGGATTTCAATTTCTTGTGGGGAGGATGAGTTAGATTATTCGGACCTTCTTGTTGAGAACAACTGAAAATAAAAAAATCTTAAAAGGATCAAATAACCAATAAAATACAGTAAGGACCCACCACGCCAAATAGTTAAGAGAATGGTATGAGGGCATTTGCTGATGTGAGCACGCTGGGGTTTCCTACTTTGCAGCCTTACTGGAGCGAGCAGGTAAAAGTCAAGGCCAAAGCCGGCCCATGGTGAACAACCACAGGAACTAGGATCGCAGAGAACTACAAGCTCAGGTAGGGATGACCCAGAAGACTGCAGAGGTATTCAAGATGCAGAGATCAAATGAAAAAAGATCTGGAGAATTTGTGGCCACAGACTGGCCCTTGACAGTTCCTTTGGAGATAACTGTCATCTAGAAGCCCCACAAATACTTTTTTTTGAGGGGGACGGAGTCTCGCTGTATCGCCAGGCTGGAGTGCAGTGGCTTGATCTCTGCTCACTGCAATCTCCACTTCCCAGTTAAAGCAATTCTCCTGCCTCAGCCTCCCAAGTAGCTGGGATTACAGGCGTGTGCCACCACACCCAGCTAATTTTTGTATTTTTAGTAGAGATAGGGTTTCACCACTTTGGTCAGGCTGGTCTGGAACACCTGACCTTGTGATCCGCCCGCCTCAGATTCCTGAAGTGCTGGGATTATAGGCGTGAGCCACTGTGTCCGGCCAACTTTTTTTTTTTTTTGAAACCCAGTTTTGCTCTTGTTGCCCAGGCTGGAATGCAGTGGCATGATCTCGGCACACTGCAACCTCCGCTTCCTGGGTTCGGGTGTTTCTCCTGCCTCACCTGCCAAGTAGCTGAGACTACAGGTATGCACCACGATGCCCGGCTAATTTTTGTATTTTTAGTAGAGACACGGTTTCACTATGTTGGCCAAGCTGGTCTCAAACTCCTGACCTCAGGTGATCCACCCACCTGGGCCTCCCAAAGTGCTGGAATTACACATGTGAGCCACTGCGCCTGACATTTTTTTTTTTGCTACAGAGTCTCCCTGTCTCTCAGGCTGGAGAGCAATGGCACCATCTCAGTTCACTGCAACCTCCACCTCCCCGGCTCAAGTGATTCTCCTGCCTAAGCCTCCCAAGTAGCTGGGATTATAGACGCCCACCACCATTCCTGGCAGTTTTTTTGTTTGTAATTTTTTGGTAGAGATAGGGTTTTACCATGTTGGCCAGGCTGGTCTTGAACTCCTGACCTCAAGTAATCTGCCTGCCTCGGCCTCCTAAAGCGCTGGAATTACAGACATGAGCCACCGCACCCAGCCCGCCACAAATAATTTTTCAGGTAATGAGTAGTACACAAATAACCAAACAAATGGAAATAATATGAACAAGAACCAACAGAAACAACAGACACCCACATAGGCTTCACATGGTGAAACTGTCAATCACAGATTATAATACATTTAAACTATGTTTAAAAATTTAAAAAGAACTTGGAACTATCAGCAAGGAAGCCAAAACTGTAAAAAACAACAAAAAAAATCAAGGCTGGGTGTGGTGGCTCATGCCTTCCCAGCACTTTGGGAAGCTGAGGCGGGTGGATCACCTGATGTCGGGAGCTGACCAACACGGATAAGCCCCATTTCTACTAAAAATACAGAAAATTAGCCAGGTGTGGTGGTGCATGCTTATAGTCCCAGCTACTCGGGAGGCTGAGGCAGGAGAATCTCTTGAACTTGGGAGGTGGAGGTTGCGGTGAGCCGGGATCACACCATTGCATTCCAGCCTGGGCAACGAGAGTGAAACTATGTCTCAAAAAAAAAGAAAAATCAAAGTGGCCTAGTAGGTAGGAAGGGGAAAGAAAGCCTGCTGACATAACTTTCACAAATCAAAAATGCATACATCAGTGTTGTGTAGGGGGAAAAAATGAGAAATGCAATAACCAAGAGTAACCCAATAGCTGGGTTAAATAGCAAAAAGATCTACCACATTTATACAAGTGGCTTTTTAAAGGAAAAAACAGTATCGTTTAATTGGCATTCCAGAATCAAAAGAAAGACAATATTAAAAGACACGATCGTGGGAAAATTACCAACTGATAAAAGACACAAATAGTATTTTTTTTTTTTTTTTTTTTTTTTTCCCGAGACGGAGTTTCACTCTTGTTACCCAGGCTGGAGTGCAATGGCGCGATCTCGGCTCACCGCAACCTCCGCCTCCTGGGTTCCAGCAATTCTCCTGCCTCAGCCTCCCGAGTAGCTGGGACTACAGGCATGTACCACCATGCCCAGCTAATTTTTGTATTTTTAGTAGAGACGGAGTTTCACCGTGTTGACCAGGATGGTCTCAATCTCTTGACCTCGTGATCCACCCGCCTCGGCCTCCCAAAGTACTGGGATTACAGGCGTGAGCCACCGCGCCCGGCACAAATAGTATTTTTTAAAAGGCCAAGTGTGGCTCACACCTTCCCTGAACTTTGGGAGGCTGAGGCAAGAGTATCACTTGAGGCCAGGAGTTTAACACCAGCCTGGGCAGCATACCAAGACCTCATCTCTACAAAAAACTAATTTAGGCCAGGCTCGGTAGCTCACACCTATAATCCCAACACTTTGGGAGGCTAAGGGCAGATCACCTGAAGTCACGAGTTCGAGACCAGCCTGGCCAGCGTGGCAAAACCCCGTATCTACTTAAAAAAAAATTAGCCAGTCGTGGTGGTATGTGCCTGTAGTCCCAGCTACTAGGGAGGCTGAGGCAGGAGAATCACTTGAACCCAGGAGGCAGAGGTTGCAGTGAGCCGAGATTGGGCCATTGCACTCCAGCCTGGGTCACGGAGCAAGACTGCGTTTCAAAACAACAACAAAAAAATTAACTGGGCCTGGTGGCGGACACCCAGCTCCTGTAATCCCAGCTACTGATGAAGGAGAGTCACTTGGACCCAGAAGTCGGAGGTTGCAGTGAGCCAAGATCGTGCCACTGTACTCCAGCCTGGGTGACAAGAGTGAAACTCCATTTAAAAAAAAAAAAGTTCTCATGATGTCTGGCGCATAGTAGATGCTCAGTAAATGTCAGCGAATGTCGAAGAACCTAAATTGAGGATCTATGTTTACCCTCTTATTTGATACCCCAAGTTTCAGCCCTGGAGGTGATTTGCAGGGGAGATGCTCACTTTCACTGTAGAATAATCCTCCAACCGTGGCCTGGCACCTGTGCTCACTGCTAAGTCTCTATCAAAGTCATGAACCTGCAGGGTCATAAACCTGCAGGCACAGAGCGCAGCGTAGGACTCTGCTTCCAGGCTGTGTCTCAGGTTTTTCTTCTGAGTCGGTTTGCTGAGCAGCTGTGTATGCACCAAAGTGTATCCTTAAGAACAGCAAGGGCTGGGTGCAGTAGCTCACGAACTTTGGGAGGTCAAGGCTGGCGGATCACAAGGTCAGGAGATTGAGTTCACCCTGGCTAACACAGTGAAAACCCATCTTTACTAAAAATACAAAAAATTAGCCCAGCATGGTGGCATGTGTAGTCCCACTACTCAGGTTGAGGCAGGAGAATCTCTTGAACCTGGGAGGTGGAGGTTGCTGTGAGCCGAGAACGCGCCACTGCACCCCAGCCTGGGTGACAAAACGAGACTCCATCTCAAAAAAAAACAACAAAAAAACCTGGGCTCAATGGATCCTCCCACCTCTACCTCTCAAAGTGCTGAGATTGCAGGGATGAGCCACCACACGCAGTCTGCATTGTTTAATAAGCACCCCAGCTGAGTCTGAGAATTAGGGAGGGCTGGGAAATACTTTCTCACTGGAGTCTGCAGTTACACCTGCCATCTCACACTGCTGTGCCCACAGCTGAAAGAAATAGTGTGCTCTAACGACTCTGCGGTCAATCTACATCTGTCTTACCCATTCCTCCCATAGATGCTCTCAGACTTTCAAAACTCCATGTTTTCCAAAGCATCTTCTGAGGTATCCTAGTTCTTTTTGTTGTTGTTTTGTATTTTGAGACAGAGTCTCCCTCTGTTGCCCAGGCTGCAGTGCAGTGAGGTGATCTTGGCTCACTGCAGAAACCCCATCTCTACTCTGCCACCTGGGTTCCAGCGATTCTCCTGCTTCAGCCTCCGGAGTAGCTGGGATTACAGGTGCCTGCCACCACGCCCGGCTAATTTTTGTATTTTTCGTAGAGATGGGGTTTCACCATGTTGTCCAGGCTGGGCTTGATCTCCTGAGTTCCGGTGAACCACCAGCCTTCGCCTCCCAAAGTTCTGGAATTACAGGTGTGACCCACTGCGCCTGGTCAAGGTATCCTTCTTCTATGAAGTGCTTCTCACTAAAAAGGGTTTCATAGTGAAATACTTTGAGAGCCTCTGGATTCTGTCTTAAAAATTCACATCATGTGGTGAGGAAACTTTTTTTTTTCTTTTGAGATGGAATCTCACTGTGTTGCCCAGGCTGGACTGCAGCAGCCTATCTTGGCTCACTGCAACCTGCGCCTCCTGGATTCAAGTGATTCTCCTGCCCCAGCTTCCTGAGTAGCTGGGATTACAGGTGCCTGCCACCACGCCTGACTAATTTTTGTATTTTTAGTAGAGAGGGGGTTTCACCATGCTGTCTAGGATGGTTTCGAACTCCCGACCTCAGGCGATCCACCTGCCTCGGCCCCCCAGAGTGCTAAGATTACAGGCATGAGCCGCCACGCCCAGCCAAGAAAACTCATTTTATTTTGTCTCACCTGCTTCCTGGATTTCAGATCCCCCTTGTCATGCAACACTGATTTACACGAGTTCTACAGAATGTTTGGGGTTTTGTTGTTTGAGACAGAGTGTCACTGTGTTGCCCAGGCTGGTCTTGAACTCTTGGGTTCAAGGGATCCTCTCACCTCAGCCTCCTAAGTAGCTGAGACTACAGGTGTGCACCACCACGCCTGTCTTATGCAGGCAGTGCTTTGCAGAAACACTTGTTACACTTTTTTTTTTTTTTTTCCTTTCTGTGGAGAATGGGTCTCACTATATTGCCCAGGCTGGTCTCAAACTCCTGGGCTCAAGCTATCCTTCTGCCTCTGCCTCCCTAGAGCTGGGATTGCAGGCGTGAACCACCACACCCCGCCAGAAACACTGGCTTATTGCCCATTGGGTCTGGCAGAATCTGGATTTCCAAAATAACAGCTTCCGTCTCCTCTGTGCCTGGTTGTGAGCACATCCTGTGTGCCCCATGTGGGAGTTAGGTTAGGACTGGGACAGTAGGAAGGCTGCCATTCTGGAGAATGAACTGACACAAAACAAGCCACAGAGAATTCATTTGGTTGGGTGGCATTACTGGTCCAGACCAGTGACAGTCTTATTCTTTTTTTAAACATTAAACAAAAATTTTTTTATTTATTTTTTGAGACAGAATCTTACTGTCGCCAGGCTGGAGTGCGGTGGCGTGATCTCGACTCACTGCAACCTCCGCCTCCTGGGTTCAAGCGATTCTCCTGCCTCAGCTTCCCAAGTAGCTGGGATTACAGGCATGCACCACCACCACAGCCAGCTAACTTTTTGTATTTTTAGTAGAGACGGGGTTTCACCATGTTGGCCAGGATGGTGTCAATCTCCTGACCTTGTGATCCACCCACTTTGGCCTCCCAAAGTGCTGGGATCACAGGTGTGAGCCACTGCACCTGGCCTCAATTATTTTATTTTTATTTTTTGAGACAGAGTCTTGCTCTGTTGCCAAGCTGGAGTGCAGTGGCGCGATCTCAGCTCACTGCAACCTCCGCCTCCCGGGTTCAAGCAGTTCTCCTGCCGAAGCCTCCAGAGTAGCTGGGACTACAGGCACCCGCCACCACACCCAGCTAATTTTTGTATTTTAGTAGAGATGGGGTTTCACCATGTTGGCCAGGATGGTCTCAATCTCTTGACCTCGTGATCCACCTGCCTTGGCCTCCAAAAGTGCTGGGATTACAGGCGTGAGCCACAGCGCCCGGCCAATTATTGTATTTTTAATAAAGATAGGGTTTTGCCATGTCGGCCAGGATGGTCTTGAACTCCTGACCTTGGGTGATCCTCCCGCCTCAGATTCCCAAAGTGCTGGGATTACAGGCGTGAGCCACCGCACCCCGCAGTTTTTTACTCTTTTAGTTCACTGACTTAAACAACAGCATTTGGCCCCTGCAAACCTTCAGACCAATTGTTTACCTCTGGGGAGGCACCAAGTTCTTATTCCTCTGGCTGTCACCCCACAGTGGTCTCTTCCCTGTCCTTGAAGGGTGGCAGCTTGAGACAATCAAAAGAAAGAAGGTCTTCCAATTGTAGCACAATTAGGAGACAAAGGTGTGAGAAGGACAAGTGAGCATACCCTAGGCAGGTCCTGCCTGAGCGCCACTGGTCCCGCACTGGGACCTTCTCTCTCACAGTCCTCTCCATGGACATTGGGCCAGCTCGCTAGAGCCCCAGGTATTCGGCCAGGAAGACGGCGAGAATGCGGCTCAAGTTGTGTACCGTGGGTGGGTGGAGATTGGCCTCGGTGTCCGCAGGGGTGTGCCAGACAGAAGGGAAGGGCGTGGAGATGAGATGGAGCACGGGGACCCCTGAAGTGACAGAGGAGACTTTGTCAGGTCCACTGCAGCCCACCACGACCCAGGAGCCCAAGCCCAGCCTCTGGATAACCTGGCCTTGCCCCCACACACTGGCAAAAGGTATGTTCTGGCACTTTTTTTTTTTTTTTTGAGACGGAGTCTCTCTCTGTTGCCCCGGCTGGAGTGCAGTGGCTTGGTCTCGGCTCACTGCAGTCGCCGCCTCCCAGGTTCCAGCAATTCTACTGCCTCAGCCTCCTGGGTAGCTGGAGATACAGGCAGATTACAGGGGGATTACAGGCAGATACCATGACGTCCAGCTAATTTTTGTATTTTTAGTAGAGGTAGGGTTTCACCATGTTGGCCAGGCTGATCTCAAACTCCTGACCTCAGGCGATCCACTCGCCTCAGCCTCCCAAAGTGCTGGAATTACAGGCGTGAGCCACCATGCCCAGCTCTGGCACTTTTTTGTTTCAGATATTGTCTCCCTCTGTCACCTAGGCTAGAGTGCAGCAGGCTTAATCAAGGCTCATTGCAGCCTTGACTTCCCAGGCTCAGGAGAACCTCCCACCTCAGCCTCTCAAGCAACTGGGACCACAGGTGCGCACCACCATGTCCTGCTAAATTTTTGTATTTTTAGTAAAGACGAGATTTATGCCATGTTGATGGTTTCAAACTCCTGGGCTCAAATTCCTCCTGCATCAGCCTCCCAAATTGCTGGGATTACAGGTGTGAGCCACCGTGCCCAGCTGCAAACATTTCTTGAATGCTTGCTATGTGCTTGGCGCTGGTCCAAGTAAGGTCTTTATAGGTATTATTAGCACGTTCAATCCCCTCAATAATACTCTAAGATAGAAAGTAGTAAGGCCGGATGCGGTGGCTCATGCCTGTAACCTCAGCACTTTGGGAGGCCGAGGCAGGTGGATCACGAAGTCAGGAGATCAAGACCATCCCGGCCAACATGGTGAAACCCCCATCTCTACTAAAATTACAAAAATTAGCTGGGCGTCGTCACACGTGCCTGTAATCCCAGCTACTCAGGATACTGACACAGGAGAATCGCTTAAACCTGGGAGTCGCAGGTTGCAGTGAGCCGAGATCCTACCACTTTACTCCAGCCTGGGTGACAGAGTAAGACTGTCTCAGAAAGAAGAGAGAGTATTATCACCATTTTACAGATGAATAAAAGCACAAAGAGGTACGTTAAGCCACTTAGCACCATTCCCCAGCCTTGGGAAGGGGACACGGCCAGTTCCAATTTGTGGCTTCCCTGGTTGCCCACCCTCATCGCTCCCGGCAACAGGTACCTCTGCGGAGGAAGGGGATGTGGTCATCTTCCACGGAGCCAATGGGCTCCCCGGGTTGGAAGTACATCACTTCCTGGGGATGAGACTGCAGCAGGTTCAGACGGTGCAGACGCTTCTCTGGAGGTGTGGGCAATTTGAGAGGAAGGGTTAGTCCTTAGCAGTCAAAGATCTCCAGTCCATAAATAGGAGGAGGGCAAGAGCACCCAGAGGTAAAGCCCTGGTCATCCCAACAGGAGTGAATGCCAGTCACTCCTTCCTGTGGCCTTGCTATGTTTCCAGTTTCATTCAATCCGTCTAAGACAAAGACATCCTTTTTTTTTTTTTTTTGAGACAAGATCTTATGTCTGGGTGTGGGTGGCTCATGCCTGTAATCCCAGCACTTAGGGAGGCTGATCACCTGAGGTCAGGAGTTTGAAAGCAGCTTGGCCAACATGCTGAAATCCTATCTCTATTAAAAATACAAAAATTAGTCTGGGCGTGGTGACTCAGGACTGTAATCCTAGCACTTTGGGAGGCTGAGGCGGGCGGATCACGAAGTCAGGAGATCGAGACCATCCTGGCTAACACAGTGAAACCCTGGCTCTACTAAAAATACAAAAAACAAGCCGGGCATGGTGGCATGCACCTGTATTCCCACCTACTCAGGAGGCTGAGGCAGGAGAATCCCTTGAACCTGGGAGGCAGAGGTGGCAGTGAGCCGAGATCACGCCACTGCACTCCAGCCTCGGTGACAGACCGAGACTCCATCTCAAAAAGAAAAAAGCAAAAACAAAAATTAGCTGGGCATGGTGGTGGCCGCCTGTAATCCCAGCTACTTGGGAGGCTGAGACAGGAGAATTGCTTGAACCAGGAAGTGGAGGTTGCACTGAGCTGAGATCAACTCTGTCTCAAAAAAAAAAAAAAAGATATTGCTCTGTCACCCACACTGGAGTGCAGTGGGGCAATCACAACTCAGTGCAGCCTTAACCTCGCCACCTTAAGCGATCCTCCAGTCTCAGCCTTCTGAATAGCTGGGACTTCAGGCACATCTCACCATGCCTGTGTGTGTGTGTGTGTGTGTGTGTGTGTGTGTGTGTCTGTGTATAAACAGGATCTCCCTATGTTGCCCGGGCTGGCCTTGAACTTCTGGGCTCATGTGATCCTCCTTCCTCGGCATCTTAAATTGCTGGGACTGCCGGGCGCAGTGGCTCACGCCTGTAATCCTAGCACTTTGGGAGGCTGAGGTGGGCGGATCACCTGAGGTCACGAGTTCAAGAACAGCCTGACCAATATGGTGAAACCCTGTCATTAAAAAAAAAAATTGCTGGGACTACAGGCATGAGCTACTGCATCTGGGTCCCCTGGCCATTTTACAGATAGAAAACTGAGACTCAGAGAAATGAAGCCACTTGTCCAAGTTCACCCAGCTGGTAAGATTGGAAACCACGGCTGTCTCACCGTAGGGCCCCTGTCTGGTAATCACTATCACTAATCTCTAGTTCCTTTGAGAGACTAAGGAAGTAGAGAAAGGCTGAATGAGCCTTTATTTGTTTATTTATTTATTTGCAATGGAGTCTCTCTCTGTTGCCCAGACTGGAATGCAGTGGCACAATCTCGGCTCATTGCAACCTCTGCCTCCTGGGTTCGAGTGATTCTTCTGCCTCAGCCTCCCGAGTAGCTGGGACTACAGGCACGCACCACCATGCCTGGCTAATTTTTATATATATACATATTTTTTTTTTTGAGACGGAGTTTCGCCCTTGTTACCCAGGCTGGAGTGCAATGGCGCGATCTCGGGTCACCGCAACCTCCG